>OX401406.1:15992119-16027124 GCA_947846245.1 Cerastoderma edule | reverse complement strand
GTTTCTTCAGTGAATACACTCTTACTTTGGAACGGGGTCGGAAAAGTGAACCCAATAGTTATATACTCAGATGATTTCCATTAACCCATTACCAAACAATAACGACAGTTGACCAGTTTGTTGCAGACGACTCTAACGAGCAATTTCTCCTTTTCCAACAATGTTTTCTGCCCCTATCAGATGATATTTTTTCAATTCTATCAGATTTGGAAATGTCGTCTGAAAACCCTCTCAAAAACAGTCGAAAGTCTGGCGTTTGGTGAAAGGGTTAATGGATGCAATATTAGGGTTTTACTTGTTCAAAACAAGTAAGATACAGCGTCTTTAATACCTTGCTTTAGCAAGATTTTTGAAAAATGTCTCCTCAATCGCATTAACACTTATACAGCATTAACAAAGGTTGACTTTCCTTGTCCCCAACAGCATGGTTTCCAAAAAGGTCTTAGCTGCATTACAACTGCGTTCAACGTACAGGAGACTATCCTTTTTAATACCGAACTTCACAGTGACGTTTACGTCGCATCACTTGATCAAAAGGGTGCTTTTGACTCTGTAAGGCACAAATCAATGTTATTAAAACTGGGACGCCTGGGACTAGTAGGTAAACTTCTCCGAATCATGCAGGCTTCTTATTCTCAATTGAAATGTGCAATGCGCTATGCACAGCAGACTACAGAACGATTTGATGTAGTGCGTAGTGTACGTCAGGGAGGCGTTCTTTCCACATTTTACTATCTCGTGTACATCAATGAACTAGTAATTGAATTACATAATAGTAAACTTGGAACTAAAGTCATGTCAATAAACGTCAGTAACCCATCATTCGCTGATGATATATCGATCCTTGCTTTTTCTCCTTTCAATTTACAGAAAATGGTCGATCTAGTCTACATATACTGTCAAACATGGAGACTTGATATTAACGTCAATAAATCAAACACTATCGTTTTTAGCCGAAAACGACATGAACCCCAAATTGGTATTATGTTTGGTGAACTGTTTCTCGAACAAGTCAAATCAGTCACACACTTAGGAATCACACTTAGTTCGAATCTGAAACAGGGCGTCCGAATAGATAGCCGCATCCAGAAGGCGCGAAACTCACTATTTTCATTGATTGGTCAAGGTATTCATCCTCTCGGTGTTAACCCGCTAGTATCGGTAGGTTTATATAAAAAGATCGTACTTCCTACCCTATTTTATGGGTCTGAACTTTGGAATGATATGCTCTCGTCTGATCTCAAACATCTCAATAAATTTCAGCATTTTGTTTCCAAGAAACTTCAAGGCTTTCCTATGAGAATCCGATCTGACATAGCGGAATCAATGATTGGCCTATATAGAATTATTACAGAGATTGACAAAAGAAAGCTGATATTTTACACAAGATTCTTGGTCTTCCCACCACTTGTTTAACTAAAGAAATCTTTGTGACCAAATACGTCATGTTTCTTATCGATGAGACATCTATATCCACAGGATTCTTCCCAGATATATGTCGTATCGTAAAGAAATATAAACTCTCATCTATTCTAAATGACTTTTTCTGCAATCAGGTTGTTCCATCAAGATCAATTTGGAAGAAAACTATAAAGAATGCCATTCATGCAAGCGAACAGCGCTTGTGGATCGAACGTATATCCAACGATACGGACTTTACGTTCTTTCAACTGCTGCAGCCTAGTATTCAGCCATCTATTGTTTACGAAGTGTCTTCGGCAAGCTCATTCCGTGAAACGATGCATATGATTTCAATGATATGGTCTCGTCGTGTCACTCTTTTAAACGAAAAAATGCGAGAAATGCGGCAACTTTTACACGGATGAAATGATACACAAGGTTTGTGAGTGTATATATATTGTTCCTGCCAAGAATGACTTGTACAATGGGCTCTTCTCGACGTTTACCCAAACGTTTGTGGAGGAGCTCATTGCACAAGGCTCTCTCTCTTGGACACTACGCATATCGGGAGCGCCTCTTCCGCCCCTACTGGAATCTAAGGATAACAAAACCTTCCTTATTCATACATTCAAATACATAGGTATATGTCTACAATCATAATAGTCACATTACATTATATACTGTGTGTATCAGTTTATGCCTTCTTTGGGCTATAGCTGTGCATTAGGCCTGAATCAGTACCACTAATCATGTGATAAGACACTTTTTTATTTGAATAATTATGTCACTTTGTCATTCCTTTACAATTATTTTCATTTTCACTCATTTAAGTCATGCCCATGTTTCTTGCCAATGGGTAAAAGGTCTTGTGCTTATATATGTCCTATGCTTACATAATATGTCATTGTATTTGTGGCAACGCGCAGGGGCAAAGCGTATGTTTGTGTGCGTAGCCTATGCGGGTGATGGGGTATCTGTGTGTATGTGTGTGGGTGGGTGGGGGGGTGTGTGCGTGCGTGTGTGCTACGAGGAATCATTTCTTGTGGGTTTTCTTTTCCTACTTGGTTTTCATATTTTTCATGTTTATATATACTTCTCATTTCTATATTTATGTTTTGTAAAAGAAATCTTTATACTTTGATTTATCTTCTGTAAAGGAGGCAATAAAGAGATTGAATTGAATTGAATTATCCAAGGCTGGCATGAACTCTTGCTTTCTCACGTTCCTAGGGACCTGCATACACATGTACACAGATGTGCAAAGGCCGCCTTTTCCGAATATTTTGGCTTAACATAGCCACCAACGTATATGAACTGAATTCTCATTAGAAATAATACACACTGTGTCGACGCTCTTGATTTGTTCTGATTTCCGTTAGTGAACTGGGGCTTCAGAAAGTACATGTCATAACATGCTACAAATGTTACTCGCATAACGACTCTTTGTGCGAGTAATATTTGTAACACATGACATGTACTTTCTGAGGCACAAGTTCACTTAGGGAAATGAGAACAAATCATGAGCGTCAATGATAGAACAATAATGTTTGTGTACACCATACCGGACTCTGAAGGTCGTCTAATAAATGTGGCAATGCATATCAGGAACGGAATAGGGCTGGGTTTTCCGCCTTGTTGAATACCCTGCACTTAATGTCTACTTGATATTTCATTAAACTCTTGGAATAACAAATGTATAAACTTTTGACACTAGCATATACTTATTACAACCTTTATTTAAAGCATATTAAAAAAATCATTTGATTTGAATATTTAATTCAAACATTAATAAGAGGGTTAAAAACAGATCCAAGACATATCATTTTATTAGGTGGACGTTTAGAAATCCGACTAAGTGTACATATGAAAACAATACATTTATAAGCGGGTACAAATATGATTGGCCATATTTAGATCCGTCAATTTTGTACGGTGCCATGGTAAAGCAGATCGTCGGCTGTATACTCTCCCACAAAGGTGCACATACATATGATTTTTAGAACCTCTGTTAACTATGTGAGCGATATAGTATCAAAGTATTACAATGACAATTTTGTGAGTAACAGATATGTGATCTAAAGTAACAGATATATAATCTAAAGGTAATCCACATAGCAACGTGTAACGTTCGAAGGACTTCAAAGGTCTGCATTCGCAGTACAAGCAAGAACAGAATCGACATGAGAACATATCTTTATCTCCCCCCATTGTTGGGAAGAGTTTCTAAGAAATCTCTAACAGAGCGTTTCTATAACGTTCTGAAGTTATATCCATCTCAATTGTAAATAACACGTTTAGTGGCCAATTTTGCGCTTTACAGATCTGAGGATACAATTCGAACCATTAACAAACACTGAATGTGTAAGCGGGTTACCATTTACGTACGGGTTTATTTCTTAAGTTCGTCACCTATATATGATTTAAAGCGATAATGGAATAGAACATTTCTTTCAAAGAATAAAAGGTTTCGTGTCATTCTCGGGAGATTGTCCTATACAAAGTTACTTCAGCCTTGGTTGGGAAAACTTCGCTGAAATACTTTAAAAATGCTAAGTATCAAGGTAGCGTTTAACTAAAAATAGTATGCTAGAAAAGTGCTTAAGTTCATTACACAACTTCTTCTTGTTTCAATGTTAAGAAAAGAAATCTTTAAAAGTAACAATGGAGTGTCACATTACAATATTGTTATTTCGTGTACGATAAGATCCAAGCTTATTGGTTTTGAGTTACGCACATATGTTCATTAAGTTGTTTTGTCATACGAGCCCCATCACGTTAGGTGATATTGGCTTGGCGAAAACAACTTAATTGAGGAGTTTGAAATCATTGACATAGAATTGGATCAAAGTTAAACCATCACAAAACAATAACGACATTTAACCACTTTGTTACAGACGACTCTGGAAAACTTTGTGGGAAAATGAGAAATCGCTCATGACGAGTAATTTTTCCTTTTCCCACAAGGTTTTCTACTCTATCAGAATATCATTTTCAAATTCCATCACATTTTGAAGTGTCGTCTGCAAACTCTTTCAATTTGGGACAGCCGAAAATTTGGCGTTTTGGTAAAGGGTTCAGTGCCGTACTTTAGTTTTGGCGCGATCGTCAGCGCACCTATCCATGTCCCTAATACAAGAAAGTATTTTCAAAGCTTATGACAGATTCCATATACATGTACTGTTTATAGGTGAGAGACAATTAAATCGTTTTTAATTGGCTCAAGCAAACAAAGAAAATACTATTTTCCGAGCCAAATGCCTCATTTTTTACAAATCGAACCCGCTACCGACTGAGCTTTAAGGCTGAGCAATATAATAAATTAAATCATGAATGGATCTTTTGTTTTTATTGCGAAACAGGTTGATATAAAAACCTTGAATTACAATATGAGATCCCAACCCGGTTTGAAATAAATTTGTTGCGAAATGGATTTCATTGCCAAACCGGTTGTAACAAGCCATTTTCTCGCGAAGTACTAACACACTTGATAATACGATTGTCTTTGAATTATCGGTCTCTCAATACCCTTTCTTTTGTACAGACTATATTTTGCTGAGAACATCCAGATATGGAAACGTTCAATAGGAATAAGGCTTGTTTTTGTTTGTGTATCGAAATTCGATCGTACGCGAAATGACAAAAGGTTTTGCTTTCAAATTGACAAGGAAATAAAAATCTCCATGAGGTACACAAAAAAAGGAAGAAAGATAATTTTGACATGTTATTCCAGCTTTTTTTATTTTTAAGATTTTTTTATTGATCAAAATGCTCATTTCGCTAGATTTTTTCCCATTTTATTTGAATGTAACTTTAATTCCAACTCTAGGGATGGTTTCGTATTCCCTAACCATCGTGAGAATGGTACATTTTTTTTAAATAAACATTTTAATACGGTCAGTAGGGTGAATAATTCAGAGAACCATTTTGTGGAACACGATAACCTATTTCTGCTTTTATTTAGCATTTTTCACACGAGTATATACAAGATTACAAACGTACGTTTCAGCAAAAAGCTATAACCTTTCTTTGCTCTAATATCCTCGTTCAGTTATGTCCCTCATTGTTTTTATTTTTCATCAATGCACTTATACAAGCATATACAATATAGGAGAAATTGTGTAGAATGAGCGAGTTGTCCTTTGGTGACAAAAGTTTAAAGGCACATCAAAGGAGAGGAGTACACATAAATTACTGAAAAAATATATGGAGTTCTTTTATTATATTCATAAAAGTCACGAGAATTAGTTTAGAAATGCATTGAGACCCTATTAAATAGACTCATTTAAAATTAGTTACTTTGTGCTTGAAATATACTTGTCTCCAATTCAATCATGTTTATCAACAACCTGTTTGTTTACATATTCAAAATAACGAATTCTGATTGGTCGGTTCAAACATTTGTGTATCAACTGTCAAGGTCAGGGGTGAAGAATCACACAATTATACTGGTTAATCTGGGTTAATTCTTGTTGGCTTTCACGTTTAAGTTGTGCTGATGGTCTTTTTTGGTGATAACTATTTGAATCTGACCAAAAGTTTACCAATTAATATAGTTTTATATAGCATTAATCTCCTTTAATGTGCCTTTAAAACTATTGCCGCTCATTTATGTTGATTTTCAAAATTAACGTCCTGAAATTGCTTTCAATGCAGAACGGGTAACACATATAGTCTGTAGAAACGAACGAAGCGAATCAGTTTGTTTTATCCGTTTGTATAAGTGACTCGTTGTCAATGATAAGAACAAAACCCTATTAGTAAACATGAAGGTTAATAAGGTAACGTTAAAAATCGTTTACCTTGGTGAATCTCCTAATCTTTGGTCTTTCGACACAGTAGCTAGAAGCATGTCAATAAAGAGTGATCTGAAACTAACAACGAATAGTTTCTAAAATGTATACAGTGAAGCCTCGTTAATCCGGATCCCGATTATCCGGATGTCTCGCAATCCGAACGAAATTTTGAAGGAACGGAATTATTGTGCAGTAATTTGCCAAACAAATTACCAAAAAACCCCGACACTTGACCCCTTTGTTGCATACGACACTTGAAAACATCATGGGTAAAGGAGAAATTGCTCGTGACGAGCAATTTCTCCTTTTCCCACAATGTTTTCCGCCTTATGAGAAGATTATGTTTGAATTTCATCACGTTTTGAAATTTCGTCTGCAAACTCTTTCAATTTGGGATGGTCGAAAGTTTGGCGTTTGGTAAAGGGTAATAAGTATACCCGTGCATAAAGACCGTTTATGTCTTAATGTGTAAATATCCAGGCCCTGCTTCAGTAGTCCGGAAGATTCGTTAATCCGGAAACTTTGTTGGGAACGGATATTTTCGGATTAACGCGACTTCACTGTAAAACATATTCTATTGCTACACTGCGTGACCTAGTTATTTAGGCGTTGGGTTATAAATCGACGGGTCCCGGGTTCGAGTCTTACTGGTACCACTTGTACCATCGGGACCTTCTTTGGAATGACACTTTAGAGTCCTAGCCTGGAAAAGAGAGTGTAATAAATCATTTAAAAACACACCAAACAGCGTACACGTTTTTACACACAAAAAACCTCCTACACGAATGCATAAATATTTCATATGTCTGTAAATATTGTTAGAGTAAAAATGATATGTTGCTCATGGCCAAGTCTAGGATGGTAATCTGTATAAGGGGTGGATAAATCTGTTTTTGATTTACTTGTCCGTAAATGCAAATACTTTTTTCTGCGTTTGTCCGAATAATGGTTAAATAGTATATTTCAGTAAAGATTAACTTGTCCGTTAAGGCTTTTGGACAATTCAGGCAATACGGAAATTTGATTTTGTCACCCTTGCTGATTAGTTACAGAAACGACACTCTGTACTCGTCTTGATTAATAAGCACAGAAGCGCCATGATTTCCACAAACGCGTCTAAACCAACATAAGCTTCATCAATCATCTTCATCAATCATAGCAGTGAACCACGGTCTTAGTCATTTTTGTTGTTTAATGACGACACGAACACCTTGTAAGTCAATAGTTTATTTTCTTGCTAATATCCTGAATCTGATTTTGTTTAGATATCTATTGGATAAGGAACCCTGGAGATTCATACAAAGAAGGACTATTTGGTGTATTTACCAAGAGTGGAAAGCCATGCTAAGGAAGAAAAAAGAAAGACAGATAAAAAAAAGAAAGTATAGAACGACATCCAACACACCTAAACATGTAACATGAAACATTGATATACATGTATATCAATCATATGTTGTATTATGAAAAAAATATCATATTTAGATTTCTTTGCATGTCAACATATTCCCTTCCATTATAAATATTCCATTATCAACAAGAGTCCGACTGGCTTTTGTTGTTTCAACTTGTTGCCAATTCAAATTGAAATTGAGTGTTTTCTTTTCATTATTTATCTACATGCTACCATATTAAATTGTGATTAATGACTTACAATGAAGTTTTCAATGAAGCATAAACGATTGGTCTGAGCATCTGTGTAGTCCTAAAAGAGCAAATGACATAGGGAAAATATTTGCTTAGTAAAAACAGATAAACATGAAAATAAAAGTACATTGTTTTCATTTGACACGCATACAAATGACGTGTTACTTTGCAATATTACCTTTCTAAGTGTTGAAATAAGAGATAATGCTGTTTAGAAGTAAGAAAAAGTTTCAGAGTAACAGATATATGATCTAAAGTAACAGATATATAACCTAAAGGTAATCCACATAGCAACGTGTAACGTTCGAAGGACTTCAAAGGTCTGCATTCGTAGTACAAGCAAGAACAGAATCGACATGAGAACATATCTTTATCTCCCCCCCCCCCCCTCCCCCACCCCCCATTGTTCGGAAGAGTTTCTAATAAATCCCTAACAGATCGTTTCTATAACGTTCTGAAGTTATATCCATCTCAATTGTAAATAACACGTTTAGTGGCCAATTTTGCGCTTTACAGATCTGAGGATACAATTCGACCCATTAACAAACACTGAGTGTGTAAGCGGGTTACCATTTACGTACGGGTTTATTTCTTAAGTTCGTCACCTCCATACGGTTTAAACCGATCATGGAATAGAACATTTCTATCAAAAAATGAAAGGTTTCATGTCATTCTCGGGAGATTGTCCTATACAAAGTTACTTCAGCCTTGGTTGGGAAAACTCCGCTGAAATACTTTAAAAATGCTAAGTATCAGGGTAGCGTTTAACTAAAAATATTATGCTAGAAAAGTGCATGAGTTCATTACACAACTTCTTCTTGTTTCAATGTTAAGAAAAGAAATCTTTAAAAGTAACAATGGAGTGTCACATTACAATATTGTTATTTTGTGTACGATAAGATCCAAGCTTATTGGTTTTGAGTTACGCACATATGTTCATTAAGTTGTTTTGTCATACGAGCCCCATCACGTTAGGTGATATTGGCTTGGCAAAAACAACTTAACTGAGGAGTTTGAAATCATTGACATAGAATTGGATCAAAGGTAAACCATCACAAAACAATAACGACATTAAACCAATTTGTTACAGACGACTCTGGAAAATGTTGTGGGAAAAGGAGAAATCGCTCATGACGAGCAATTTTCCTTTTTCCACAAGGTTTTCTACTCTATCATAATATCATTTTCAAATTCCATCACATTTTGAAGTGTCGTCTGCAAACTCTTTCAATTTGGGACAGCCGAAAATTTGGCGTTTTGGTAAAGGGTTCAGTGCCGTACTTTAGTTTTGGCGCGATCGTCAGCGCACCTATCCATGTTCCTAATACAAGAAAGTATTTTCAAAGCTTATGACAGATTCCATATACATGTACTGTTTATAGGTGAGAGACAATTAAATCGGTTTTAATTGGCTCAAGCAAACAAAGAAAATACTATTTTCCGAGCCAATGCCTCATTTTTTGCAAATCGAACCCGCTACCGACTGAGCTTTAAGGCTGAGCAATATAGTAAATTAAATCATGAATGGATCTTTTGTTTTTATTGCAAAACAGGTTGATATAAAAATCTTGAATTACAATATGAGATCCCAACCCGGTTTGAAATAAATTTGTTGCGAAATGGATTTCATTGCCAAACCGGTTGTAACAAGCCATTTTCTCGCGAAGTACTAACACACTTGATAATACGATTGTCTTTGAATTATCGGTCTCTCAATACCCTTTCTTTTGTACAGACTACATTTTGCTGAGAACATCCAGATATGGAAACGTTCAATAGGAATAAGGCTTGTTTTTGTTTGTGTATCGAAATTCGATCGTACGCGAAATGACAAAAGGTTTTGCTTTCAAATTGAGAAGGAAAGAAAAATCTCCATGAGGTACACAAAAAAAGGAAGAAAGATAATTTTGACATGTTATTCCAGCTTTAATTATTTCTAAGATTTTTTTATTGATCAAAATGCTCATTTCGCTAGATTTTTTCCAATTTTATTTGAATGTAACTTTAATTCCAACTCTAGGGACATCGTTGATTATAATTCATAACATGCGATCACACGTACTTATTGTAAAGTGTTCATTTTTATGTGCGTAATGGGCAAAAGGTATTCTTCACTGAATAAAACATTGTATTTTATTGTATATATGACAGAAATGTTGAATCAATTATCAAATCGCTTAGGCGCATGCAACGACATGATTCAATCCATTACATATAGTACAAGCGGATCCTATCGATGTCTATGGCACAATCTATCTGAAAAGACCACATACGTACTAGAACACGTTTATGATCTGTATTCGATGCCTCGATTGAGATTTAAGTGTACTAACTTCAACAAAGCCATGCCAAGACTCCAACATTGATTAGAAAAGAGATTGTCTCTTAGGAAGAAAGGAACATTGAAACTGCACCACTTTCAAAACGCAAAGGTACATAGGTGTATACGAACTTTATAGCCAGTTCTTGCATTATCAAATTAGGCCATCCTCATTGTTATGATTCCATTGGGACTACGTGCCACTAATTTTATGTGCTGCACTGTCATTTACAGTTTGTGGAAATGTCTGTATGAACCGGGGTTACAATGCACCCGAGGCGCAGTCTAGGCAAATTGCATAGAAATATACCCTGTGTCAATGAATTACGAGACTTTTGGAAGGTACCAGGCGACTTACAAATGTAATTTGGGCAAACGAATTGCTCCGACAAACAAATCCTCCTTTTTACCTCATGGTATTGATTTGTCTTACTGAAATAATGTATAATACTCTAATGAGATTGAATTAGCGTATGTAATTTAAAACAAGTTAGTGTGTGTGTCTTTCTCTCTTACATGATTAAGTAAAACTTAAGGATTTATATTTAACGTTCTTTCCATTGGCTTCTTCTTTTTAATTTCGAGATAGTTCCAAAATATCATCGGGTATGTCCAATGAAAGCGCCTCTTACATAATACGGAAGCCGCCATTTTATTTCTTGCAAGTCTACGTTCGTTGTACTTTCGTTTTTAAATTAAAATATCAAATACAATATCTTAATAGTTATATTTTCTGAATAAGGAAACACAAATAAATCACAACTCGAAATCTCACTATTAA
Organism: Cerastoderma edule; assembly: GCA_947846245.1. Lineage (NCBI taxonomy): Eukaryota > Metazoa > Mollusca > Bivalvia > Cardiida > Cardiidae > Cerastoderma > Cerastoderma edule. Next base: position 16,016,185 of record OX401406.1, on the reverse strand, counting down.
TTATGACTTACCGACCAAATTACATGTTTTGAATGATGTTCGAACACCACCACATACATTGAACTTAACGCGTTATCAGCCGGGACTCATAGCTCAAAATTCGTAACCCTATAAATAAAGATATGAAATGAAAATCTATAAACGAGGTGGAACTTTTCAGCTCACGTAACAACCCGAGTAGGTGCGATTGGAACTCTCCCTGTGGAGCTCCAATTTGAACTCATCGGGTTTATCCAATGAAAACACCACTGAATTAATATGGAAGCCGCCATATTGTGTCTCGCGAGACTTCTTTCATTGTATTTTCGTTTTCAAATGTAGTCTTAAATGAGAAATATAAATAGTCATTTAATTTGATTCAGAAAACTGTAATATAAATCACAACTTAAAATGTCACTACCATTTATAAATTACCGCTAAAAGAATGTTATTTAAAATGATGTTCAACACTTTGATATGCATGGAATTACTTAACTTAATAACGCTCTAACGAAACGTAATATTAGACGGGGACAGCTCACTTAGTACGAGATGTATTTCTCAGATCACGGAAACAACCAAGTATATACGATTGGTAGAGATTCCGCACCATTTTGGACGTACATTCGCTTGCGAATATTTTTTCATTAAAAATAGTGTGCGATTATACTTTCGAAAATATGTGGAATTATTACAGGGTCAGTAATAAAATCAAAAGAGCAAGGATCTGTAAATTATATAAAAGCGCTTCCTTATGTCACTGAATTAAATTAGGACACTTTATTACAAGTTAGGTGGAAAGGAGTGGTTTGTGATCATAGAAATATTTTGCTTTTTAACCCCTCGCCCTTCAATGACGTTTAAAACTAAGCAGAATTATCCCCTAGGTCGTACTTTATTATTACATTCCGGATACTTAAACTCAATTACCAACTGGTGCCGATATATTCCATTACATTATAACAAAACTTGAGAACAATATCTTGCAATATGCACTTTAATCATGCTCACTATACCATAATTCTATTGAAAATAATGTAACCGAAGGAAGACTTTGCAGAGAGCTCATCTGATTTGTGCGAACCGCCGGAAAAGGGCCAGCAACCCAAAGTCGCATGCGAAAATTGATATTATCGTCTCTATTTGATCAGTGTTTGAATCAATTAGGAAGTCATTATTTCTTCATTTGTGTTGGTCAATAACCAGAGTCCAACAAGAGCGCACAATCATTTCAGTTCGCTTTTAAAGGCAAATATTGTACAATTTTTTATAGCTGTAAGACAATTTTTTATTTTTGTCCATCTTGGTCCAGTTGTTAATGCATTTCATTAAAACAATTCAGATTGTCTTTAAAGGCGAACATGGTACACTTTTTTGAACTTTTACGATGTTCTTTATTTTCGTCCTTCTGGGCCCAGTTGTAAATGCGCAATACATGTATTTCATTTTATCATTGCAGTTCGTCTTTTATTGTAAACAAGGTATAATTTTGTGTATCTTTAAGACTGATTTTCCTCACTTAGGACAACAATAATTTGGACCAATTGTAAATACGTAGGATTTAATCCTGACCAGTAACCTTGGTATCGTTCGTGGGTGGCTTTCTAATAGACCCTGCGGAGTCACTGATCAATTTCTGCATACAATAATACTGCAGTCTCTTTTCAGCGATTTCTTACGTTCACAATGTATAACGGGACCTGTTACGTTCTTCAAGTTTGGGATGGTAAAGACATTTGCGCGAATCATGTGGTGGTAATTTTTTTAAAAATCTACATTTGACGAGAATACTGGTTACGAATCAAGTAATCAGAACCTAGTGGCATACGTTAAAGTTGTCATAACTTGTGCCACACTTGGCGTGAAATAAAGATGTTAACATAAAATGAATGGAAGTGTTCACAATACCAATTCAACGATTCTTCATCCGAATGAAAAAGATATTAAATGAAGAAATACATAGAAAATACGAAGATTAATTCTTGTCTGTAGACGGAACACATAAGGTTGTCGGAATTGGTTAATTGGTAAATAAGTCTCGCGACAGACTAATTTACGACTTCTCTACACGGCATCGTCCAAGTCACATAAAACGTCGCCAACAAATGACTTGGTATTACGTGACTCTCTGAGATATAGTTAAAGTATCACTGCGGGGGCTCAACCCTTTGCTCGTAGAATCGTGCTGACACGATAATATATTCGTCTGGTGGCTCTCTTTTTAATCTTGGGGAAGATAAGATTAAGGTAGAATACCAATAATCCGCCATTTTGAAAAACAAATTATTTCGTCGAATCACTTCGGTCATTCTCGGCATATATCGGTCTTGGCCGGAAATATTCGGCCCAGACAGATGTATACCGAGAAAGACCGAAGAAGTTCGACGATAGGATGACTTTCAAAATGGCGGATTATGGGTATTCTACCTTAAGTTTAAATTTTTAGCCTTACTTCTTGTAAAGTGACAACTGCACAGCTTGAGGTTTTAATATTTTTGAAAAATAAAAAAAAATAAAGATGCATTCTACGCTGAAAATGATAACACAGATCCCTAAGATAACATAAGACTAGATTATAGATCCTTTTCTTAATCCATTACCAAACAATAACGACATTTAACCACTTTGTTGCAGACGACTCTCGAAAACATTGTTGTAAAAGAAGAAATTGCTCCTACCGAGCAATTTCTCCTTTTCCCTCAATGTTTTCTGCTCTATCAGAAGAGTGCTTTTCAATTGTGTCACATTTTGAAGTGTGGTCTGCAAACTCTTTAAATTTGGGACAGTCGAAAACTTGGCGTTTGGTAAAGGGTTAATCCTGTTCATAGCCGTTTAATAAATATCCAGCATACTTGCCTTGAAGATATAGTAAACTGTTTTAACAGTTTATTTTGTAATCAATGTTCTATTACATTCTATCCCATTCTTCCCGTAAAACCAGAGTAATATTTATACATTTTGTGAGAGTCTGGGACGTAGGCTATGAAATTGGTTCACACTCTAAGCCCATGTCGCTAGCAAGGTGAATAAGAGAGTAATCTCATGACTATTTATAATTTAGTTTTCTATCAAAACGCTAAGAAGTGTGAATACTTGTTTTACATTGTATCTTATAAAAATACGGATTTGCAGCATCGTCAAAATAAAGAAATTCCAACTTTCGAAGTGTAACTGAAAGAAAAATTGACACGGTGTTAACCCCAATATAAACAAACAAAACAAATGTATTAAACACGTTTTCAAGAAATGTAAAGTAAAGGGATTACTTTACAAATGGGGTAATCAGATTTCCTTATTCAATCAGAGGGCGTACATAAGAAGCGGGAATTACAATAGGAACATAGGACATATAAATGAGGATTCATGGACAACGAACTTACCGGAGCATAAGCATTCTCATGTGTTAATATGTTATTAACACAAATCTGTCAGGCTACTATGGTATTAGGAAAAATCTGTCAGAATCGCGAAGATGGGGCTTCCGTGACTTATGACCCGCATCCAACGATGGAACACTTTACCCTTTCCCAAACGACAAATTTTCAACTATCCCAAATTGAAAGAGTTTGCAGACGACATTTCAAAATGTGATGAAATTGGAAAATAATCTTCTGATAGGCAAGGGAACATTGTGCGAAAAGGAAAAATTGCTCGTCACGAGCAATTTCTCCTTTTCCCACAATGTTTTCTTAAGTCGTCTGCAACAAAGTCGTCAAATGTCGTTATTGTTTGGGAAAGGGTTAAACAACTCAGTGTCTATGGGTGAGGAAGACTGTAATTCGTTATTCTATTCCTTCTCTTTATTCTTTTGTATTGGTACTTATTAGAATCATTTCATACGGATAGTTTTGATTTGCGCACACGCAGTAAAATTTAGCGAACATTCTGTTCTTATTGTTCGTTTAATAAAATCTTCACCATCGACCACATATTGGGACATTATATATCAGTGTTTCCCACGGAACCTCGACCGACGTCATTGAGGTAAGCCCAATCGGAAATACTCGGGTATTTCCGTGAACTGAGAAAAACACCTCTGATATGTGTAGGGTCACAATTTTTCGAGTAAATCGCCCCCGGTATATAACACATTTCCTAGTGTCCACGTTAAGTAGTTTAATGTGTTTGGATGTGTTGGACATCCTTTTAAATAATCTTTCATCGGTAACTGATACGAAATGGCGAAATTATAAGTTGTGACATATATACATTTGAAGTTTAATCAAATCAAACGACTTTTTAGATATCTCATTTAAGATCTATTTTTTGAAAACGAAAGTAGAGTGACGTTAGTTTCGCAGTAAACAATATGGCGACATCCACATAATGCCAGAGTCTTTGGATAAACCCGATGAGTTCAGATTGAAGTTAGCCGAATAGTTCCGGCCCCGACCGATTTGTACCGAGAACAACCGAAGTAATCCGACGAAAGAATAACTTTCAAAATAGCGGATTATGTATATTCTACATTAGATTTCGTTTTTATCGCGGCTTTATGATACAACAACGGTCAGTCTACCTATTCTGTGGTCTGAATTGGGAGCGTATTTTGGCCGTTTAGATACATTTTCCGTTTACATTCAATAGATATTAGGTTGTAGAGTCGTCTCAATGAACACCAACATCCAATGGTTTAGAGAAGTTCTTGAGAAAATAGCAAGTGAAAACATGCTTTTTATACGGACATTTTTGCCTTATTCATGCATTCTTTCATATCGACTCTGTGCATTTATCATAATGGTTTCAAATGTATCTTCAGTGACGTTTTCCGTGTCTGAATCTAGAAAACGGATGACCGTGTTTGTTTGAAGGAGCTTTTCTCTCGGATTTAGTTTTGATTGTTCCCAAAACAAACGTAAATAAGCATCACATTGTAAAGCCATCCCATTTTTATAACCGAAATGAAATCATTTATTTTGAAAATACCGTCAAAATGTCTGATATTCATGTATACTAATGCTTATATGATGTGAGGGTTTTTTGGCTTTTTTTTTATTTTCGTTTCCCTTTTAACCCTTAGAATGCTGGGTAATTTTAAGAAAATAGATTTTTGTGGTGCCTGCCTTTCAAAAGCCTTGCTTAATTTTGTTGAGGAAAGATACTCAGAGTAGCAAATAAGTATGTTCCAGGCCAGCCGTCAATGTACCTGGCGGTTGGCCTGAATCTAATCTGTTTGTATTAGCATGGAGTCGGTTCCAACAATATAAGGGTTAATCTATTGCGATCTAGAATAACACTCAATGTTTTCCCTTTCAATACACGTAAAACTATATCGCTTCTTTAGTTATTGATTAATTGATTAATTAATTCATTTCTATCTTTCGTTTGCAAAAGTGTCGATCATCTGGTAAAGTCTTCTTCGATTCATACCTGACGTTTAACTTCGATCCAATCAGTTTGAAATTGTTTGTTGAATCTATAGGTTGGACCAAAGTGGTTTAATATCAAATGAAGATATTGTCATGGCCAATTAAGGAGGTAGAATTGCCGTTATGGTTTGTAGATATTATTAATTGATAATGGTATTATGTCAACAATCTAACCGGTTTTAGATATATTTCACACCATGTCAACATTACGTCTGTTTTAAAGTGTCATTTCACTCATTAGTTTTGATAACAGAATCTTATTGCAAAATGAGATATTTCCCAAATGGATTGGGACGGAATGACATAGATAACAATGAAGCAATAACTAAAGAAAATAACAAAATAACAAAATAACAACATGATAAACAATGCAAAGAAAAACTCATTCATACCTTCTGCATTTCCCAGCAAGTAGGAGTTTTTAACGTGTTATAACACATGTCCTTGTGGGTTCAAGTCTCAGTGAAATTGGAATTTTCAGGAGTGGTAGTCTCTGGGTGGCTGAACTACAAATTACCCATTAGTCTATCTATGTTTATACGGCTCTCATATCAAGTTGAACTTGGCGTCTTCCTTCATAGGGTTTGAATTCGATATCGTTAAATAACTGAAATGCTGTTGACGTGATTTAGTTTAACAAAGTTTGTTCATCGAAATATACACAATGTACATTAATAACAAGTTATACAATACAGACGAAATGGATTAGAACGAAAGCAAACGCTGATAAGGTTCTTTTTCAGTACTCTTAGCTGATACGCGACGTTGCGTGTATTTATCGTGTGATATGAACTCAAATGCAAAATAGTACTTTCTTTAGATAAAATGTATCTAATTCACATCCATAGATGCTTAAAGCTTATTGAATTCGATGTATGCCTCCTGATAACATGACACCGATCTGTGGGTTAGTCCTGCCATGTTTTGGGTGGACTTTATCGGCATCAGGTCTTGAAGAAGCGCTTTTTCAAAGGATGCTTTATAGTGAGGAATTTGAACCATCAGTTTAATTCAATTTTCAATTTGGTAAAAACCAGCATGATGAATGCCTTTGGCTAATGCAGTAATTTGCATTTAGGTTGAATAGAAATCGATGACAAAAGGTGCAGATGGTTGTAAGGCTGTAACCAGAGAACTCTCTGTCGCACGGGTATTGGAGAGGACGACCCCCTGACTGCTGTGAGCTGCAGAAGGAGTGGTCACAGAGGAAGCTGTGACCATGGGACTCTCTTCCTCAGCTTGTCTATCCGTGTCGGTTTTTCTTTTGGAACAAATTTCTTTCAAGATTACCCCTTTCTCTTCGTTGAAAAATGTTATTTAAATTGCATCTCAATTCGCTAAAAGGTTCAATCTATTCTTGTTCCTTCCAATCGGCCGCCGATGAATACAGAACAAGCTTTCACAGACCACTGAACCAATCTTTAGTCATTGAAGACATTGTAACTAAAGACAAATCTTCTCTTTTCGAGTTTTATCCCCTCGGCATCATGATATATTTAGTACTTGTTTATTCCTGAATGAGTTTATCGTTGTTTCATTAATGTAGAATACCCATAATCCGCCATTTTGAAACTTATTTTTTCGTCGGATTACTTCAGTCGATCTCGATACACATCGGTCGGACCAGGATTTATTTATTTTCATGCGAACAGTTCCGGCCACGACCGATGTTTACCGAAAACGATCGAAGTTTTCCGACGAAAGAAAAAGTTTCAAAATGGCGGATTATGAGTATTCTACATTATAACCTTAAGGGACAATGGATGTGATCATGACGGGAGATATAGGGTTTTAACTGATGTTAGTGTCATTGCTAACACACCACATGGATAGTAATGATTGATAACTGTGTTTTCTGCGACCAGATTTGGAGGCTAAATCACTCCGACTGTGGTGGTTTGGTCTAAGAGAACCCCCTAATTGGAATGTTTATAGTACAGTTCTGATCCTCACAAATTCTCTCGAAAATGTAATGCTTTCACCTTACACGGAAGTTGAGTTTTGAATTCTTGGAGGTTAGTAACTTTGCTGCAGTCAAAGCTTGGAATGTTTAATTGTGTTGGTTTGTTGAGATGGATTTTGGAATGTATTACTTTTCATGGGTTTGCTGAGGATAAACCTTGGAATGTGTCAATGTAATAGGGAATGAATGATTTGTGTGAGTTTGCTGTAGACGAAATTTGGAAAGGATAATTACAAATCCAAAATATTTCTTTCCGGAATATGAATGTCATGCGTTAAATGACACGAACAGAATCGAACAGACCTCCATGGTAATTTGTTTCAGACGTGTATTTAGAAGATTTTGTGTTGTTGTTTAAAAAAATAAAAATACGATCCACACTTACATGCTTCCGTGTGTATTCAAACCTTGTTAGAGGAACAACAACCAACCATCTAAACAAGCCATTTAAATAAACAAAGACCATTAAAAAAATAATTATAACAATGTATAGAGGCTGAAACATAATACGATAGATAACAAAGCCTATATAAATATTAAACTATCGCTGTATTTCCATTGTGTGCAAACATCAAAATGGAAACAAGTCGCGTATTTCCTAAGGAATTCTATACCATGTCAAACGATTACGAAAGAAATATGAAGTTTAATTACACATTACTACTCGTAATGTTTAACACTCTCAGATACATAAATGAAAAATACAAAGTTAAACAAAACCCCATTCATTGGATGTGTGTCGGTACTATTACATCAATGCGGTAATGAGAACAAATTCTCATTTGAACCATTAAATCGATTGCAGTAAACCCACACAACCGACAGAAATCCTTTTCGAAAGCATTTATGATAGATTTTTTTTTGTTTTGTTTTGTTTAATTTGGTACTTTATTTCCGTGGTTTCATGCGAATAATGTGACAACCTTATGGAGTGCTGTTTTCTCTGATTGTGCTAATAACATGTGCATATGTCGGTTGTAATGCGCAATTCCACATTCTCATTTTCTCCTTTTGCCACAATGCCTTTTCAATCTATATATTTGTCACAACAGCAGACCTGGAAGATTTTTCACTTCTTTACAAAGCTTTTCTGAAATCGTCTGCTTCAAGTATAAAAAGTGTTGTCTGCATGTGGTAAAGATTAAACAACAATATCAGTATAACTTTGGGACTCGTATCAATTAGTCAGTAAAGTAAATAAGTTGTTTAATATAGGGGTAGGTGTGTGAATTGAGCCAAATAACCATATAAACATTTCATTTAACCGGTCCCATGGGCAAATAAGTTACTTTCAATGGATATAATTAAGTAATTAGTATTTAGATACATATAAACAGCCTTTTCATGTGATGTTGATTTCGTAGAATGTTTGTATCATAAATGTAGAGTTTTTAGATTATCTACCTATAAGCAATGGGCATGTTTACGGAAAAGTCTGAAAATACTAGAAACGGTAAAACCCACAACTACATAAAATTATCAACCATGTTGTACAGTATGGATCGTGTCGTAATGCACTGCAAACCCAATGATTGCTGTTAATGGGCGATAGTAGACAAAGAAATAGTAAAAGTATGTTATCAAAAGTGATAAGACCGTAGTTATATATAAGGTATGCTGATATATATCTAAACATAGTTATGAATGTAGACGTATGTTGGGTCTCCATCCTATTTCATAGCGGCCATCAAAATCCGTCTATGTCAAATTAATTATGTATTTATGGTGAATTTTGATCAGGCGGAAATGGAATTCTTCAATTTTTATTACATCATCGCGTCTTACTGGCGTATATTTTGTTAACAACGGGGGAACTACATGTAACTATAGTTTTGCACTTGAACCTTTATGGAATATGTACTTGTATTATGCAAAATGTCGCATTAAACTGTTCGCCTTTTATCCCAAAGAATAGAACATTCATTAATCGATACGATTTTTTCATTTTTCGTAGATACTCGACTCTAAGTGATAAAGGAAGTCTTTGGGAAGACTCTAACTATTGGAAAAACAGTCTATAAAGTTAGAAACAATTTTTCGGATAAAAAAAACACCATTTTACAAGCGAATGGGCTTCTATCTCTCATGAATGTCAATACCCATCTTTTCGGCGCTTCGAACACACATTGGTTCATATGATTTCATACAAGCAGTAGCTCTGGGTAAATGCAATATCTGACCAACTGTTTGTTTCTGAGTGTTCTTGTGCATTAGAATATGCATACTGAAGTAATTGACACCAAGCTAATTGATATGCTAACTATGGCTCATTTGAAAGTGTCAATATCTTTTGGTAATCGCCGGATAAAAGGAAAGAAGAATAAAAAAAGAAAAGAAAAAGACACATGCCTCCATCTAATGCATGCCATATATTTCTTGTGAGAAGTTTCCATCTCAAATGTGCTAAACTTTGCCCTTTATTTTCAGGTTATATCAAGATGGCGCTTGTCGGAAATACGAGCAGTTTATTCGGCTGTTTAACCGGATGTGAATATTCCGAGATGGCGCAGACCGGAAACGCGACGAATGTGTTGAACTGTGACACCGGATGTGACGGCATAACGAACACCACCGAGTCTCACAACGGAACCACGGACACACCTGGCGAGATGTCAGTACACGAAATCTATCTGATAACGTGTAACATTCTCATCTGTTTCTGTGGCCTTTTGGGTAACGGCCTCGTCATCTACGTGGTGTGCAGGTTCTCCAAGATGAAGACGGTGACGAACTACTACATATTCAACCTCGCCTTATCCGACGTGCTCTTCCTGCTGAGCCTGCCGTTCCTGATCATGACGACGATCGTCAAGCACTGGGTGTTCGGTCAGATCATCTGTAAGCTCTATCTCGTCTTGTTCTCCATCAACTACTTCACGAACGCCTTCACCCTGGCGGCAATGAGTGCGGACCGGTACATGGCTATCTGCCACCCGATACGCTCTGTCTATTACAGATGTACCAATGTGGCGCTGTTCGTCTGCCTGGGGATATGGGTCGTCTCGTTTCTCGTCATGCTACCCGTGATCATGTACTCGACCACCGTACCCAACTACCTAAACCCGAGTCTGGATACGTGCACGATGGTGTGGCCGGCCGATCAGCCAATCAGGACCGACAAAGCGTTCGTGTGGTACACGTTTATTCTCGGCTTCCTGATCCCGGTGCTGATGATTTGCGGGTTCTACGCATGCGTCATAGTGCGCCTGCGCAGCGTGGGGCCCTGCAGCAAATCCAACAATCGTAAGAAGTCGAACAAGAAGGTAACCCGGATGGTGATCGCCATGATCTGTGTGTACATCACATGCTGGTTACCATACTGGAGCTTCCAGGCGGCACTGTCGTTTAGGAAGAACGGGTACAGGGTGCCCAACTGGCAGATCTCCATGTTCAGTGCTTTCAGCGTCCTCACCTACGCCAACAGCATGCTGAACCCAATTCTCTACGCCTTCATGAGTGACATTTTCAAAAAGAGTCTGTTTAAAGCGTTCAACTGCAAGCGTTTCGCCGACGCAGGAACCGGCATCAATGCGCCGGACAACAGCGTCTACCCGAGATCCACAACGAGGCGAAACAACGACGGAAATGAGACGTACGAGTTTACGTCCGTGCCGGAAACCAAACTGTAATTGACAAGTGTAGAGAGTTTCTATTTGCCCAAAATCAAACAACAGCAGTTGTTCATTAAGAATCATTGAAATATTACAATTGGTTTAATTGAGCATGTTTGAAATGGTTGGAGTAAGAAAGGAATATGAAACGAATATGTTGAACGAAAAACTAATTCGTTTTAATGATAGTCTCCTTGATTGGCTGAAAAATGGTACGAACAAGATAATGGCTTTATAAACTTGGAAAAGTTTATAGGTTTACAAAAACCAAGGCGTAATTACACTTTTTGCTTGATGAACCTTGTGAATTGTTAATTACGGTATTTTCAAAGTCATGTATCCCAGGAAGATTTGTAATTAATTCATAAGTGGACAGTGCTCCTCAAATAACGCATTGAAACTGGTTGTCACATTCAAACTAAAGCCAATTCATCCATATGAATTTTGAAAGATCAAACTAGCAAGCAACTGTTCAGGACGAAAACGGCATGACAAAATTATTTTCGTTTAGATGATTGGTAGAAACCACTTTGGTAAAATGATGAATTTCTCATTTGTGAGCAAAATATCCTTTTTGTCACAGTGGCTTCTGACGTCCCCTCTTTTGAAACAAAGAGTTCTTTCCAAGAGCAAATGAGTCAATTGTCTAACGTTGTTCCAGAGATGATGTTCAAAGTGTTTAATGGGATATGTTGCGTTACAGTGTCTAACATCACTACAATGAAGCCAAGAGGGTCTGTAGTAACTAGGGTAAAGAGCATGTTGGTAAATGTAAACATGTAAATAATGGTATCGTGTCTGAGCAAATAAAATACGACAAAAACATCGTTTATTCGTGAGTTGAAATCATGTGCATTTTAAATGGAGCCATTTTGTTATTATGTATGGAAGGCCCCTATGCGACTAGCTGGGAACTGTGAAACTTCAAAACAACATTATCTCTTATTTCAATATTGAGAAAAGCAATATTGCAAAATAACATATTATTGGAATTGTTTCTCCGAGACGATTCCGTTGGCGTGTTACATTTCAATATTGTACTTTTGTGTAAGAAAATATCAATGAATATTGGTTTTGACTCAGCAAATGTGTTCCAAACGTTGTTTAGTGTCACGCTTTCAGTATAATGTTGTTTGTCACATTGGAAAGTTTTTTGTTTGCCACTGTGTTTACAAACATAATAGTCAATAAACCGTTGCGCTCGATTTAAGTTTTCTTTCATTGTACACAATAATGAAGCGCCGATCTTCTTTCAAAAAGAGTAGGGGAGACCTCCAGAAATGTGAAGATAAAAAAGAACGTTAACATTTCATTTTTCTGTAATAAAAGCATTACCAATGAAAATAGTACTATAACAAAAAGCATGTAAAACAAACATTACCCATATATCCTACCAATTTCATGTACCTACCAGAAAAGAAAATCAACATATTGTTGACATATATTTCCCAGCTCGTACCAACCTTACACAGTCCCGGTACGGTGCATGCTGCATTGCAGCTGCTTCATTTTGGCCATATGGATAAATGAAGATCTGTTTTCTGTTTATTAGAAATGTTAAAATTCTTTCATATTTGGCCATATTTATACTTATTGTTTTCAAGTGATTATGTATTATATCGGCATTTAATGGACATACATCGCTTTGGTTACGTCTTTGTTAAAGTACCGCATTTCTGTCGCTCAAAAAAGTGGAAATTACGGTTGCTATATTCGGAGATAATATACGTGATAATGTTAAAAATGGTTCTCTTCTACCAATGTTGTCGATTGTTTATATCTGCCAAACCTGCCTTTCTCCAGTTTTATACAGTGATGCTCAATTAAGAAAAAGAAATAAAATTGCGTCATGTTGGTACGTTTGAATAATCGAAAACACATCGAATACGAATACAAATGCTTCACAAACTATTTGAATCGGGAAATTCTAGGTACAATCGTAGAAAAGTGCTGTTCAATATAATGTGATCACGCGGTATGAATCTTACATGATGCAGAGTTTCTCATATCTACGACGGCTGTGTAAACAAAAAGTCACACACTTAAACAAGGCTATTGACGAAGAGTTGCCATCACAAGGTATAAATTTCTCTCCAATGCGTAACTGATAAATATGTTCATTACTTTCATAAAGCAGGATATCTACAGTGCCCGCAAGAAAAGCACACCTATGGTTGTAGTGCTGCCATCGAAAGTTCAGGATTTCCCTTTTCAATATAACCGACATATTTTCCTCTATCACTATCAACAGGTGGGATCTCTTCGGTCCTACCAATAAACAAAACGTCTCACAACAAAGCACATCAATTTTACCAGCATTGTCCCCAAAAGGTAAGGATTTCCCTTCTACGTGTATCAAATACATATCTAAAGGACTTTAACAATGCCTCTCACAAAAACGCATAGTAACAGTGCTGCCGTCAAAAGGTAAGGATTTCTCTTCTAAGTGTTACATAGATATGTAACCTTGTGTATAACCTTGCCATACACAAAAGTGCATCTATGGTCACAGTTTGTCGTCAAAAGGTAAGAGTTTCTCTACTAAGTGTAACATAAAAATGCATAAAGCCTTACAACATACACATAAAGCCATCCCATTGTTCGCTTGCTATCATCGTGAGGTAAGGATTAATTTTCGAAGCGTAAATGAAAAACATATTTATAACTATCATCTGTCTAGGGTACCTGCAAACAAAACTTAACAAGCAAAATTCCGTGGCCTAGTGGTTAGAGTACAGAACTTGAAATCACATGGCCCCTCTCCGCGTAGGTTCAAATCTTGAGAGGGATATGGTTTTACATGTTTCCCGACTGACTTACGGAATGCCGATGGTTCTACCCGCCTTGACCAGCCCTTGTGAGCAGTTGGGTATGGGGCTCCTCCATCATTAAGAATCGGGCATCGCGACATAACTGAAATAATGTTGATGTGATGTAAAACCCATGTAAAAATTAACCTGGTTGCACACCAAACCATATCTATATTGCAGTACATTCTGTTCTATGGTCGTAGTGTCGCAATCAATGATTTCTTTCTTTTAAAAACAAACAAATTTGTATGGTAAGGGCACACTCATTTACACGCATACACAGAGAAGCATATCTATTGTAGCAGTTCTCACATCTGAAGGAATTGTCATAATGATTATTCTTCTAAGTATAACAGACAACGATGTGTGCCACCATCATCTGGTTGGATCTCTTCCATGGCCTCCTTTCAAGATTTGTGAGATTGCTTGAGTAAAAAAAAGAAAACAAGAAAACAAGAAGAAAGAACGGTCATGCCAAGTAACGCCCTGCAACGTTACACTTCTTGAAAACCTTTTTTTTTATGACGGTATTAATATTAATTTTCTTGAAGAGACGATTTTGGTAAATATCTGCAACAGTATTTGTTTAATGCCGTTTTTAACAATGTGTCAGAGCGCCATTTTCGCGGTCCATACCAGTGTTTACAAGAAAAGGCTATCCTCTTGTAACGATATACCCATGCTATAAAGGAAAACCCAACACGCATACTTTTTTTTTTTACCTCACAAAACATATTTAAAGGGACTATCTCACAGATGGAGACTTAAAATAGTTTTGTTCTACAGATAAATAAAAACGCAGATCTATTGAATTACTTAAAACTAGATAATTGGCAAGCTTCACAATGCCGTTCGTATCAAGTTGGTAAAGATATGGTGCATTTTTCTTGCAGATAATAGTAAAGTGTTCAAACGGGTTATTTCATAATCATTGGGCTTGTTATTAATGTCCTGCGAAATCGCCGAAATAGGTAAAAACGTCTGAGCCCCAGTTCAACATTAAGGCCAACTTGAAAATAAAAGACTTTTTGAAGATCAACAAAGCAACCTTTTGTACGAATTATTGATTTATCGTTAACGACCATCAATGAAACAACAAAGCTATGAAAATGAAATCCAAGTCATTCAGATTGTATCGCTTTCCTTACAGAACTGCGTATCACTGTGTTTTGACAAATGTTTTCTTTGTTTTCTTTTCATAACTACTTCTTGTAACTATCAGTATATGTTTGTCACGTTGACATCAAATTGTTATTTTATATATATTGTAGAGGATGTACTTTGTACAAGTCTAATTAAAAGTATGTTTTGTTCTGTTCTTGAAAACTTGGTGTCACATATAAATCGCCCATAACGTGCGACTTCCCTTTTTAACATGATGGGTGAAAATTTAACATTTGGTAATACACCTGTTACATTTGAGATCTTGAATTCCCATTGACTTCAATGTTAAATCAGGCATTTTCAAGACTATGCTGAGTGAAGAATAGTGTTTTCTACGCATAGCTATATACAGAAATATCGAGTTGGGCCATTAAACTCTCAGAAACTGTAATAGAATGGACACATCAATAGTCTCAATTTTTTTCCTACGGAGCAAAGTGTATAAGTACCGTCCGAAAATCAGTGCACAATCTGTCAAATATAGCCAAGGTACCGGCATTTGTGTTCATACATCCCAAAATAATCGTCCTGCAATAAGCAATCAAAACAAACTTTGAAAGCATTCCAGGACAATCATCTATACAGGAACTCATCAGTATTCTACCAGCTCATATCTTACTAGCAAAACTATGCACTAGAAGTCGAAACTCAACATTTCTAAATGGGACTACTTTTGGGTACTACGACCCGGAAGCACTCAGTAACAGGTACGAGACCATTTCAATGCAGCAATGCGAACTTCGTGGTTGCCATATTACTATAATAATGCGATTGAATTACAAATGTCATACGCAACAACGGACTTAAAACAAGTAAAAGGTTAAGGAGTTAATGCTTTGTTTGAGAGACAAGAACAGGCAAATGCCAAATCGTGCTACTGAGGGGTGACAAATTAAACAAAGACCTTGGAAATTCATCTAAATTAGTGAAAAAACAGAACAGCTTTATTTGTTTTCTTGTTCAATATAACCTATTATTCCAAATAAAATTGGCAAAACAGCACTTCTCCACTTTAACGCAATTCACCCGTTTTTGTCAATCGTAATTTTCAACTCTTTTGGGAACTTTCTATTACGAACGGCAATGTTTTCAAAGTCCCAAGTTGAAAAAGAAAAACAGTCTGAGAAAAGACCATCGTTTCAAGATACAGACGCCATATTGAATTTGATATTGAATTTGTTGTATTAAGATGTAATCCGAAAAGAAACGAAGGTTTTTTTAAATGTGATTTCTGCACCTAGAAATATTTCCGCCTCCTCCCATATTACTTTGTTGTCCTCCTTTGACAAGCACACGTTCAGCATACTTGTCACATGTGATTTGATTTGAAAAGAATCAACATGACATCTGAAAATTAATTAACGTTCCTATTTTTGGAATGAAACGAAGGTTAATGTTACACAAAAAGAGCAAAAAAACATTTAAAGGGACTATCTTACAAATTGTGAAATATAGGTAACAAATGTTATATTGGTGATTTAATAAGTCTTTGTCATCAAACAAAAGGCTTTTTTCAAATTCTTTATTCTGAAGTTGCTGAGCATCAGTGTTTTATTTTATTTATTTATTCATTTATTTATTTATTTATTTATTTATTTATTTTTATTTATTTATTTATTTATTTATTTATTTATTTATTTATTTATCTATTTATTTATTTATTTATCTATTTATTTATTTATTTATTTTTGAAAAAGAAGGGCTACGAGTTCCCATGGTTTACAATGCTTTGATATCAAATACCCATTTAGATGCCTTTGAATAACGGAAATACAGTATACACACATACACTCAAACGTTCGTGATAATCAAATTCTGATGCTATCTAATTTACCACCGCTTACCAATGATGAATTCAAATGTCGATAAATGTTTACAAAAAAAAAGCGAATAAACAATTTACTCTTTGCAACCTAAATGTGCTATATCTCCACCACACAGTTATAAACGTGCGCCTCGATAGATCTGCCATGTTATTTAATCAGTAGACGACATTTTAGTAAAAGAAAATAAACCCACACTCTGAGTGTTAGTCCTTTTATTGTGTACTTTCCTAACAAACGTCAACAATATTCATCAAAAAACGCTTCAAAGAATCATGGAGAAATCAATTGAAACATAAACGAAGCGTTATCTCAACATTTTGTTCTTCTTCTTTCCTTTTCTCAGAAACCATCAAATAACATTGAAACACCAAGTGTCATTAATATTCTAAGAATAAAATCGCTTTGAACGGAAGACATAAAATGATAATATGATCTCGAACAAAGGAGTGCTTGGTAAGAAATGAAGACGATATAAAGTATCGGCTCGTCTTTCCTATGAGACCGATGTAGCGAAAATGCAATGGAAACCATAATGTTGAGGAAATGGCAAATGGAAATTATTTTGAACTTACTTTCAGCGGGTGGTTATTACACTTTAGTTACAATAGATTAAAAATCGTAATAATCGACTTCAAGTATTAGTTCTTTATTTTTAACAACAATAGTAAACAAAACCACTAGGGCGTAATCATTCTCTTTCTCACTCTCTCTTTCTCTCCGTCTCTTTCTCACTCTCTCTTTCTTTCCGTCTCTCTCTCATTCTCTCTTTCCTTCTCTTTCTCATTCTCTGTTTCTCTCTGTCTTCTTTCTGCCTCTTTCTCACTATCTCTTTCTCTCTTTCCGCCCTTTTCTCACTCTCTCTTTCTCACTTTCCGTCGCTTTCTCACGCCATCTTTCTTTCCTTCTCTTTTTCATTTTCTCTTTCTCTCTTTTTTCTTTCTGTCTCTTTCTCACTCTCTCTTTCTCTCTTTCCGTCTCTTTCTCTATCTCCCTGTCTTTTGTCTCTTTCTCTCTCTTTCTCACTCTCTCTTTCTCTCTCTTTTCTTTTTTCTTTCTGTCTTTCTTTCTTTCTGTCTTTCTTTCTTTCTTTCTTCCACCTTTTTTGCACTCTCTCACTGTCTTTGTCTCTGTTTCCAGTTTATACAGTACTTGGGTTTAACTAAAGCGATGATCTGCTCTGTAAGCCAAGGGCAGACACAATTGATCTTCAGCTAGTATAATTGTTTTTGACTTATATTTGCGTATTTAAATGCTTATCGTTGTGAAAAAAGAGGAATTGATTCGTGACATAGTGTTATATTGTATTATTGTACTGTTCCATTTGCAGCGACATGACTAAATCATTGGTGTCTAATGTCGTCATGTTGTTTATTTGTCATGTTGTTGATATGTTTGAAAACAAACTGTTTAGTTTTTTATGTCAATAAAAGCTCGTGAACTTGGTGAAAAAATATCGCATTCTCTGTGTTTGACCCATTACCAAACAATAACGACTTTTAACCATTTTGTTGCAGAGGGCTTTGGAAAACATTGTGGGAAAAGGAGAAATCGCTCGTAACGATCTTTCCTTTTCCAGACCTTTCCGAATGTCTAGTGTCTGTTTTAATACATTAGTTGTATTGTATGCCACAATTTCGCCCACATCTTCTACGGTCGCTTAAACCAGTATTGTCTGGACATCGAGACATTACTCATAGTGTAGAATCTTGAAACTGTAGATACTCATTACACAGTCCTTAAAGATTATTATTTTCTTTAGCTTTCCCTCTTTTAATTTTAACCTCCACACACAACAAACTGGAGAACGAATCGTTCTACTTATAGAAAGTTTATCCTTTTCATCCATTTAAGATAATACGCTTCTTTTTCCCCTCAAGTTCGCTAGATCAAAATGCTTCAATCGAAAATGAAGAACGAATTGTTCATCTTATTAAAGAAATCTTATAGAAGAAGAAGAAGAAGAAGAAGAAGAAGAAGAAGAAGAAGAAGAAGAAGAAGAAGAAGAAGAAGAAGAAGAAGAAGAAGAAGAAGAAGAAGAAGAAGAAGAAGAAGAAGAAGAAGAAGAAGAAGAAGAAGAAGAAGAAGAAGAAGAAGAAGAAGAAGAAGAAGAAGAAGAAGAAGAAGAAGAAGAAGAAGAAGAAGAAGAAGAAGAAGAAGAAGAAGAAGAAGAAGAAGAAGAAGAAGAAGAAGAAGAAGAAGAAGAAGAAGAAGAAGAAGAAGAAGAAGAAGAAGAAGAAGAAGAAGAAGAAGAAGAAGAAGAAGAAGAAGAAGAAGAAGAAGAAGAAGAAGAAGAAGAAGAAGAAGAAGAAGAAGAAGAAGGAAGAAGAAGAAGAAGAAGAAGAAGAAGAAGAAGAAGAAGAAGAAGAAGAAGAAGAAGAAGAAGAAGAAGAAGAAGAAGAAGAAGAAGAAGAAGAAGAAGAAGAAGAAGAAGAAGAAGAAGAAGAAGAAGAAGAAGAAGAAGAAGAAGAAGAAGAAGAAGAAGAAGCAGCGAAGAAGAAGAAGAAGAAGAAGAAGAAGAAGAAGAAGAAGAAGAAGAAGAAGAAGAAGAAGAAGAAGAAGAAGAAGAAGAAGAAGAAGAAGAAGAAGAAGAAGAAGAAGAAGAAGAAGAAGAAGAAGAAGAAGAAGAAGAAGAAGAAGAAGAAGAAGAAGAAGAAGAAGAAGAAGAAGAAGAAGAAGAAGAAGAAGAAGAAGAAGAAGAAGAAGAAGAAGAAGAAGAAGAATAAGAAGAAGAAGAAGAAGAAGAAGAAGAAGAAAGAAGAAGAAGAAGAAGAAGAAGAAGAAGAAGAAGAAGAAGAAGAAGAAGAAGAAGAAGAAGAAGAAGAAGAAGAAGAAGAAGAAGAAGAACCCTCTAAACATGAGCCAGATTCTCTCTGATTGATTGATTATTGTTATTTGTGTCAATGCCTTGTTTGTGTCGTAGGAACAGGTGTTGTCCTCCACCTATCGGTCAGGCGGATTTCGAACGTTGGAATCACCGGAATGACTTTAAACCAACGCATTAAACACCTGTTTCTCGAACGGCTATCAAGATAATTATTTATCCCCAAAACAACCTTAAATCTAATCTGTATCCAAATCTGTATCCAAATTATGAGGACTGTCTTGACGTAGCTCGTTTTTGCATAATGGATAAAATTAATAACATAAACTATAAAGTTGATTGAGGTCTGGCCATTTATTATTCAAAATAAATGACAGTAAAGCAATTCATTTTCACAAAAATAATACTGTTGCAATAATTAGAGCTAGGTTGAGGTGCATAGTAAATTGGATGACTTTCATTGTCATCATAAATTAATGCTTGGAATAGAAAAACAGCATCTCAACCCAGCCACCATCATAATTTGACATCTATATGCAAAAAGTTGGTGCATAAAAAAGCCGGGTGGTGGACGGGGTTGTGGTGGTTATTATTTTTCTTAGTAAATAAAATGTGTGTGTGTACAGCACAACAATTAATCGATGAATGAATCAAAGCAACCACACTAAATTGAACAGCCACCAATAACGGCTGGTTTAAAAGTAACAGCTCACAGCGAAATTCTTTCATAGAAAATGGAAGTCTGTTGTTTGTGGATAAAAACATTTATTTGTCAATAAATACCATTTATCCCCAAAACAACCTTAAATCTAATCTGTATCCAAATCTGTATCCAAATTATGAGGACTGTCTTGACGTAGCTCGTTTTTGCATAATGGATAAAATTAATAACATAAACTATAAAGTTGATTGAGGTCTGGCCATTTATTATTCAAAATAAATGACAGTAAAGCAATTCATTTTCAAAAAATAATACTGTTGCAATAATTAGAGCTAGGTTGAGGTGCATAGTAAATTGGATGACTTTCATTGTCATCATAAATTAATGCTTGGAATAGAAAAACAGCATCTCAACCCAGCCACCATCATAATTTGACATCTATATGCAAAAAGTTGGTGCATAAAAAAGCCAAAAGGATGGAAACTAGGTTCCATGCACTGATAATTATACTACAGGAAAAGGTCGCCCTCATTATTGGGTTTCTATTGTCACACCGTGATGTACAATGATGGTATTAAGGAAACTTGAAAACAATGAACAGAAATAGCTAAGATAAAAGTGAACATGAACTCTATGCCATTTTCAGGCATATATTGTTTTTTATCTCGAAATAAAAATGGAATGAGAAAGAGTGAAAGAGAGAGAAAAAAAGGAGAGAGAGAGAGAGAGAGAGAGGGGGGGGAGAGAGAGAGAGAGGGGAGAGAGAGAGAGAGAGAGAGAGAGAGAGAGAGAGAGAGAGAGAGAGAGAGAGAGAGAGAGAGAGAGAGAGAATTATAAATAGAGAGAAAGAAAGAAAGGGATAGAAAAAGAGAGAGAGAGAGAGAAGGAGGGAGAGTAAGAGTGAGTGAAGGAGGGAGAGTGGGAGAGAAGGGAAAAGAGAGGGGAAAAGAGAAAGGGGGAGAACGAGAGAGGAGAAAAGAAAGAGGAGAAAAAAGAGAAGGGGGAGAACGAGAGAGGGAAGAAGAGAGGGAAAAAAGACAGGAAAAAAGAGGAAAATAAAGAGGGAAAAGATAGGGGAGAAGATACGGGAAAAGATCGGGGAGAAGATCGGGGAGAAGACTGGTAGGCTGGCAGGCTGGCAGGCTGGCAGGCTGGCAGGCTGGCAGGCTGGCAAGCCAGTAGGCCGGAAGGCCAGCAGGCAGGCAGGCCGGCAGGCCAGCAGGCCAGCAGGAAGGCAGGCCGGTCGGCAGGCAGGCCGGTCGGCAGGCAGGCCGGTCGGCAGGCAGGCCGGTCGGCAAGCAGGCCGGTCGGCAGGCAGGCAGGCAGGCAGGCAGGCAGGCAGGCAGGCAGGCAGGCAGGCAGGCAGGCAGGCAGGCAGGCAGGCAGGCAGGCAGGCAGGCGGGCAGGCAGGCAGGCAGGCGGGCAGGCAGGCAGGCAGGCAGGCAGGCAGGCAGGCAGGCAGGCAGGCAGGCAGGCAGGCAGGCAGGCAGGCAGGCAGGCAGGCAGGCAGGCAGGCAGGGGGGCAGGCAGGCAGGCAGGCAGGCAGGCAGGCAGGCAGGCAGGCAGGCAGGCAGGCAGACAGGCAGGCAGGCAGACAGGCAGGCAGGCAGGCAGGCAGGCAGGCAGGCAGGCAGGCAGGCAGGCAGGCAGGCAGGCAGGCAGGCAGGCAGGCAGGCAGGCAGGCAGGCAGGCAGGCAGGCAGGCAGGCAGGCAGGCAGGCAGGCAGGCAGGCAGGCAGGCAGGCAGGCAGGCAGGCAGGCAGGAAAGAGAAAAAAGGAAGGCAGGCAGGTATTATCAGTATTATCCATTATCAGGAATTCCAACCCATGTCATAATCCGATTAATCTTGATGTTTACTGCACGTTTCACTATAAAAATTAAAGCCTAGGATAGTCGATGAGCCCCTGTCCCTGTGTTTTGTTTGTTCCATTTTCATGTCTGCTGCCAAACGAAAAGAAACGTACGCTTAGCTTCTATTGGTGCCCATTTCATCAACATTGTAATAATCGTTAATGTTGTTTAATATTAAGATACATATATCACGTCATCTTGATGTTAATGTCATTTTCGTCTTACAGAGACATAATGTTTAACAGAAACGTTAACCCTTAGCTCAATAATACATCGCTTTACCACCTCTGCTGGAGAGAACTATACAAACCATGGCGACAAATGATGAGTTGCTCATTATGAACATTTCAT
Organism: Cerastoderma edule; assembly: GCA_947846245.1. Classification (NCBI taxonomy): domain Eukaryota; kingdom Metazoa; phylum Mollusca; class Bivalvia; order Cardiida; family Cardiidae; genus Cerastoderma; species Cerastoderma edule. Next base: position 15,993,779 of record OX401406.1, on the reverse strand, counting down.
CCCTTTGTCCCAATGGTTTCTAGGAGAAACTCTCTACCCAATATGATATTTTCTTGTCATTTATTGTCGTCTGTTGTTCCTTTCAATTTGGACTAGTCACAAATTCTCATAGGGGGAAGGTTTAACCCTTTCCCAGACAATAACGACATTTGAATACTTTGTTGCAGGCGACTTTAGAAAACATTGTGGGAAAATGAGAAATTGCTCGTAACGAGCAATTTTTCCTTTTCCCACAAGGTTTCCTGCTCTATCTGAAGAATACTTTTCAATTTCATCACATTTTGAAATGCCGTCTGCCAACTCTTTCAATTTGGGACGGACCAAAATGTGTTGTTTGGGAAAGGTTTAAAACGTCTGGTAATGTCACGGAGTGCTGTATAAGGTAAGTATAATCAGCAGCTGCTACTGTCTATGGCGACAATGTAAAATGCCTCGGTAACTTTTTTATTACCAGTCCATTGCTAGGTTAATAATTCATGTTTTCATTTCCGGAAAGAATATTTCCCCGCTGATGTTTTTTTTTCTCTATTCCTTTCTCAGACAGAAATTTGTGTTGATTTTAGCCTCTAGAAAATATAACGAAAGAGCAAAAGACGTTGTTGTTTTTCTTGACATCACGTATTTCAAGGAATCCAATTATTGAAAGTGTTTCTAATCAACGAGTTTTGATGTGTTGAAACATTTACTTTTAATTGATGCATAACGTTTTAGTAAAAATGATATGACTATTATTTCGATTGTAACATTTCCGACTTTTCTGAACCGTTGTTCACATATCAAAGGAAAATTGTTAAAATTGGCTTCTCCAAAAGTTTACAACAGAAGTATGTTTGTATGATACGCGCTTGAAAATAGCTTTTTGAATAAAACTATGTATTAAATCATATATCATTATATCATATTAAAGTTTTAAGAGCATGTACACAGTGAATTTATATGCATTTACTGTACTGTATACCCATATAGACTGTACGTACGTAGATAAATGGACGCTTCCTAAACTAACTATGCTTTCAATATTAAATTATTTTTTTATTAAATATTATGTCCAAATTAAAAAAATATTACGTTTCAACGACACTTAATTTTGACTTTCAAATTATATCTTCTGCTGCCAAGTAATGTTTGATGTATGCCTTCCTAAGAATTAATTAATTAATTAACAAAACGTATCAGTGTAATTAAATACACGTTAACTTCGTTGCGTTGTCAACATATTTCCATTTATATTATAATGCCAAAAAGGGGGCTTTGTGGCCTAGTGGTTAGAGTACAGAACTTGAAATCACATGGCCCCTCTCTGCGTGGGTTCAAATCCTGATAGGGATATGGATTTTCATGAGAGGCAGTCTCCCGACTGACTTACAATGCCGATGGTTCTACCCGCATTGACCAGCCCTTATGGGCGGTTGAGTATGGGGTTTTCCTCCATCATTAAGAGTCGGGCATCGTTACATAACTGAAATAATGTTGACGTGGTGTAAAACCCATATATAAATGTCTTATAATGCAAAACATGTGGTTGATAGGGAAGGATAACAGAAGCTTAACTACACATGTGAGATGTATCAACATTGAAAGAATCATCGATGTTCCGTAACCGTGGTTTGAACCTTAGCGATTAGTGATATAAAGATTTGAAGTGAAGTTGTGTTTATTT
>OX401406.1:15787123-15991619 GCA_947846245.1 Cerastoderma edule | reverse complement strand
TTTAGTGTTTAACCTACATTTTCATCCAATGAGAATGCGTCAATTTGAATTTTTTTGTTGGTTTATTTTCCATAAACTACTATTCGAGTGTTCTATCTGGGCTCTATGAGACTATTATTCTGGTATCACGCATGCGCATAAATGTGTAGTTTTAGGCTCCACCTCCAAATCAATGACACGTGTAAGTCTAGCCTACGGTAGCGATTGAAAGATCGCTGTGACGTCGCGGGGGAGAAATAAACACAGAAATAAATAAAAGGAATTACAATTAACTGGATATCCTAACATCGTTGAGAAAAAAAGAAACTGAACTATATTAACATTTTACCCCATTAGGAATAATGTGACGGGTACAAATTGAAAGCATCAACAGACAACACATATATACATTATGAAAAACACAGTTTCTCTTTGAAATTGAAAAGAAAATATTGTGACAAAAGGAGAAATTGCTCAATTTCTTCTTTTGTCACAAGGGCTTCTCAAGTTTTCTGCTGTAGGTGAGAAATAAATTATGGAGTAACGGGTTAAACTCAAAACTACATTGCAATCTACATCACTGGGTAGTGCAGTTTTCTTCTTCCAAATATGGTATGGCAGATTCTTGGCATGCAATTGACAGCCGCGGAAGGCGTGGTTTATGTCGAATTTCAAAATACTGAACAGCAGTTTTATGCCATTCGCAGATCATACCTGTAGAGGCGTGGTTTGCCAGCGTCAAATAGAGCGCTCTATGGAAATGTAGGTTAAACACTAAATTGTTTAGAGGCTATATAGTGAAATTTAAACGACATAGAAACCCCGTCAGTCGCTATCGCTCCTTCCTTGGGGTTTCTATATCGTTTAAATTTCACTATCTAGCCTCTAACCTATATATATAACCAATTTTTGTGTATTTAAATACATATTTAGTGCCTGTGTGCATGTTGTAATCATGTGCGTTATCCGCCGGAAATAAGGCGAACTACCCCAGGATTTCTGGTGTATTCATGAACTGCAATCTGAGCACATCGGGTTTATCCAATTTATTCACAGCTCACGGAAATACCCGAGTAGTTCCGATTGCATGAACTGCTTACGAGGTATATCTACCGACTTGTGACGGGGATTGCCGAGTTGATACGATTGACCTTAACCACCGGGCCACGCAGGGCCCTTCAAGTGAAGTAATCTAACCTCTAGGCAACATATTACCCATGCTAATAATATAAAAAATGAAAAATGTATATAATGAATATTTTTCGCCGGCGGCTTTATTAAATAAATGGTCATAAAAGAAGTAAAGATAAGAGTTATGGAGAAATGAAATCTGAATAACACTGCAGGCCACATATCATTTACAATATCGAGCTATTACACAGTATTAATTGGCAAAGTTAATTGCAGCTGAGACTCAAGTTTACCAATTTGTTGATTTCTATGAATCCCTTGCAGACACAAAAACTCATATAAACACTTTGATTCGAATTCCTAATGACAAGGTGGGTACATTTATTGCTTTATTCCATTTCCTCATTTTTAAATTCATTTTTTTTCATCATTATTATTTTTTCTTATTTTTGTCGAAATTGAGAGCAACAGTAAGACAATCAATTATAAAGTCTGGATGAATAGCATTTTCTTTTGTGTTAATGAGGAAATTGTATAAAGAAGGGAAAAACTTTTTTGTGGTATTGGAGAAGATGATTTAAGACAACTTTCTTCTTATGTCATAATGTGTTCTTTTGCCGTGTGTTGCACGTGGGCTATAATCAGAATCTATTAGGGAAGGACTCGAAGAAGGTCTCCCAGTTTCCTCGTATTGAGGTTTGAGGATGGTCAAATACCCCTCCCACTTGGTCGATAGTATCAAATACAGCAATCTCGATTTATTCGTATCTGTAATAGCATTCATCAAATGCTCCTGGGCTAAACCATTTCCTTAAACCTTTCCCAAACAATAACGACAGATGACTACTTTGTTGCAGACGACTTTATAAAATATTGTGGGAAAAGGAGAAATTGCTGGTAACGAGCAATTTTTCCTTTTCCCACAAGGCTTTCTGCTTTTTCCGAAGAATATTTTTCAATTTCATCACATTTTGAAATGTCGTCTGCAAATTTTTTGAATTTGGGACAGTCGAAATTTTGTTGTTTGGGAAAGGGTTAACGTGTCTTGATCAAATTATTGTTGGCATTGCAACAAATTGATAAATTCTTCGCCAAAGGGTTATTTGTTATTGTTTTATTCTAACCCGAAAAAGATTTAAGACGTCAATAAAATTCTGAAACAGAAATAATAAAAAGTTGTTTTTTAATAGGAAACAAAATACTTATTGGGGAGAAATGAAGTATCTGCCTACATGAACACGTTCTCCGTTTTCTAATATACATGTAGTTCTATGACGGTAAACGTTTGGATGAAGACATTTGATTCAAGGCATGGTTTCATTTCTTAGCCTTCTTTAGGCAAACATTAGTCCAAGTCGACTGTAATTTCTAAATAAGCCAGAATGCTCAATAATTCTATAGTCAGTCTTGTTTCAAACGACCATACTAAAATGAAATAGAATTCTGTAACAGAAATAATAAAAAGTTGTTTTTTTAATAGGAAACAAAATACTTGTGTTATTGAGGGGAAATGTAGTATCTGCTTACATGAGCACGTTCTCCGTTTTCTAATATAGTTTTGGAAACCTCCCGAGTGAAAACATTTGTTATTCAGAAATTGTTTAGTAACAATAATATGGGTTGTGATTTCTGATTCTGTATTTCTCCTTCTTCTCTCTGTATCTTGTCTAAGCAGTGTGGAGTCACGGTCTAGTTGAGAAAACATGCCTCACATGACAAAAGACAGGTTCCCATGACATAAATGGTGAAATGCATAACTGAGGATATATCTGCAAACCTTGGTTACATATATGGTGCAAACAGATGCTCTCACATCTGTTAACATCTACTTCCGGTTCATTGTAGTCCGTTCTCGAAAAATGGCTTTCGACTTCTGGGCACCGTTTTAATGAACATCTTATGTTAAGAATCTGTGTAAATTCAAAACAACAGTTCCTTTTATTTGAATAATGCATAGTAAGACACCATTGGAATCGGGTCTCCGAGACGTTTCCAATGACGTGTCACATGACAATATTGTGTTTTCATTTAAGATACGATCCATGTCTATCAGGTTCGACTTAGCAAACATTTTCCTTAAGTAGTTTTTTAAAACAGTACCCTGGTGCAACGGTTTGCAATGAAGAGATGACCAGGCAATACACTGGTTTGTGAGGGATTTCTTTTTTTTACTTTTATAAATGACAGACCTTATATGCGCCTGAAATTTTATAATCCGTTGCAGGTTTTTCTTTTCTTTTTTTCTTTATGGTTTATGAACACAATTTGTATGCACTCAAATACCAATATCTTTGCCCTACATGACAGATTGTGTCATGGATTTCGGACGATACATGACTCCGTTGAAAACAGTTCTTTAGAAATTTAAATCTACTGCTATCGTCACCTTAAGCCACGCAGAAAGGGACTTTGTGATTTCGAGCTCTGTTCTTTACCATCTAGCCCGCAGCCCTATTGACCCCTCCATCCAACTTATATGTTCTGCTTTTAAACGGCACAAAACTCAAATTTAAAGATCATGTCTTAAGGGTCGTGTTTCGTTATTTCGGTCGGAAAAAGAAAAAAAGAAAAAAAAGCGTCTTGCAATCATTGAGAATGATTGGTGAACAACATTGAAATTCTGCAGCCTGTACTTTACAGGCTTGTTAGGGATGATCCATCGAGTCTGCTTGGAGAAAATAACCTGTAATTACCAGATATCTTTGAACAAACGGAATCAACACACAATGCTGGAATCACCGAAAAGAAACGAATTCTGAGGTAAAGACCTAATACACATGCCCTGTGTCTCTGATCTAATCTACAGAAGGTCATAACTGCATCCACCACAGGGGTCAAGTTATGTTGATTGCACAGTCTAGTTTTGGATGTCGTCAGGAAATCCACTAGATCATTTGGAATTTTCTGACTGATAATGACATAGAATGTAAATATACCAAACTACTGAGTTCAGATTTGTAATTCCTGTAAATGCACGGAGGCTTGAATTCTGCTTTGGAGAACTCCCTTACGCATTGCATATTCAAAAATATGGTGACATTTTTTTTAAAGATTCGATTTGTGTTGAGAAGGCTTTTTCATCTGTTACATTTTGTATGTTTTCTTTATGGGGTTATATGCATTTATAAATGAGGATATATTAAGTATATTTGTGATGAACCATTCTTAGTCCGAAATGTAACCATACATTCAGATATATAAAGGGAGCTTTGTTGATTTGAATAGGTTTTATGTTATAAAAAGACTTTAACTTAAAACAAATTGAATTGTTATAGTGGAAAAACAATTCATAAATACACTTTTACTTGCCGTCATATGTTGAAGGATGGGATATGTTCTTCCGATCTTATTGATTATCGCCATTTACTTGGAATCTTTTCAAATCTTAGCCTGATTAGAGAAAAACGATGTGAACACGGATATAACTTGAATCGTCGTTGAATTAAAGTCGTCGATGCTTTCATTTAACTCAGAGCTATGAACCTATGACAAACGAAAGCAAACTTATATGCATAGATAAAGGACTTTGAAGCTATTAGCATAATGTGGTTGCTGGTGCTTACACAACATCACAGATTAATACAGATTAATGGCTTAATGCATTATTCTATTTCAATTTGGCGATGATTGAATCTCTTTGTTAGCCCATGGTTTAATGGGAGGGGTAGCCTCCTATAGAAGACAGTTCTAGACTAACTATATGCATCGATTCTTCAGACAGGTCACATGCGTAATGGAACGAACACATATCTCTCTCCCAACAATGTGACGGTTTGGGGTCACGCTATGAACATATTTACATAATCATGCGGAATCAGGGCAGACTGTCCCTGTGGTTAATCTTTCGGTGATAAATACGATAACTACATTTAAGAACGCTTCTGCGTTTTGACATAAAAAAAAAGAAATTGGTGCAGTGAGCGACATTGGTGCAGTGGAAGAGAGTCGGCCTCTTGTACCTAGGACTGCTGGTTCAATTCCCCGTTAGGCGAGGTGAAAATTTCCAGAACTCACCCACAAACCGGAGCGATTATTGGTTTAGTATCCAGGAAGCAGTCATCGAGATTGGCTTTGAACAAGCTTTAAGCTTCCCTCGCTATCATTATAAAACAAATATGGTGAAATATGGTGAATTTTGAATAAATATTTGGTTCCCTTTTACCATCAAAATAATTAGTTATATTATCCCACACCCTTTGTTAATGTATAAAACCCATAACCTGCCATTTTCAAATTGATTATTTCGTCGGAGTTCTTCGTACGTTCTAGGTAAACATCGATTTGGAACCGGAACTGTTCGGTTAAATGGGAATAGTTCCGGCCCGGCCGATGTATACCGAAAATGGCCGATGTATTTTGACGTGAAAACTAGTTTCAAAATGACGTATTATGGGTTTTCTACCTTAACCCTTTCCCAAACAATAACGACATTTGACGACTTTGTTGCATACGACTTTATAAAACATTGTGGGAAAAGGAAAAATTGCTCATAACGAGCAATTTTTCCTTTTACCACAAGGTTTTCTGCTCTTTCTGAAGAAAATTGTTCAAATTCATCATATTTTGAAATGTCATCTGCAAACTCTTTCAATTTGGGACAGTCGAAAATTTGTTGTTTGGGAAAGGGTTAAGAGTTTTCAGCTTCCCCATAAAGCCACTGCTTAAATTCAATGAGATAACATGGAGTTTTGAAACGTTTTCCTTAGGGTATTGAACGAGAACAACTCATTGATATGTTTTACACGATAAGAATGACTCTCATTTGTTTTACAGTAGTTCAATTTCTTAAAGCTAAAATATTTATTAGATTTTTTGACAAGTTGTAGTATGACTGATAACCAACATAACGTTCGACTCCCGTGAAAAGCGGGATCTGCCTTGCGAACTTTCATTAATCCACATTCGGCGCGATTACTGGTAATGTATCCAGGAAGCAGAGTCGATAGAGTGATTAATCTAAGTTTTAAGAACTTGTTTCACAATCGATGTCAAATAAATAAGTTTAAACCAACATAACGTAGCTGCACTTGCTTTCTCCGAGTACTTTGACTTCACGAGTATATAATTCACAACCAAAAAACTTCATCTCATGATTATCCTAGATCGCCATTTTTTACGTGCAATAATTGCCGCGGTTTTGAAGTCGTTTACACCCCAGTCACGTATGAGTGAGTTGCTGTAGGTGTTCACATAATATCAGATTTTTGGAATGGACATCTTTTAAAAGCATTGTTTATAATCTGTAAATCAAAGTAAACAAATAATAATTCTTTCTAACCATGACAGTTAAGGTTTCTTTGAGAAATCTTTTAATATGTGCACAAAAACACATTATACGTTTGGAGGAAGACAAACGATCCAAAGAATAATTAGGGTTCTAGATCTACATTAAATATACAGTTGTCCAAGTGAACTTCAATTTGTAAATAAGGCAGGATATGTAATTCTGCAGTCAACCTTGTTTTAAAAGACCATGGTAAAACGAAATAGAATAATTTTATGTATAAAACGACTAACGGCTTATTATTAGAACCAGTCATTCAAAAAGCTCCTGTGGGAGCTCTCTAATAAACTTGCGTTACCACACATTACCACCGAACGCCACATGCTTGCGTTTAGCAGCAGACGGCTTTCAAAAAGCTTTGTGGCAAAAAGAGAAATTGCTCGTCACGAGCAATTTCTCTTTTTGCCACAGTGTCTTTTCATTCTACTCACATATCACAACAGCAGAACTGAAAGATTTTCCACATGTTTATAAAGCTTTCCTAGATACTTCTGCTTCAAGCGAAAAAACATATTGCCTGCAGGTGGTAAAGAATTTGCATAGTATTATATCAAATAACATTTAACGTACTGTCTTGGAGGGGTTGTTTAATAAAAACAAAATCGACTGTACTTATAGATATCGCGTGTTATGACTACGATATTGGAATCATCAACAGGAGACCTCAATGTATGCCAAACATCTACACCCATTTCATTCGTGATAATAACACTATGGCAAAATGTGAAAATGCTCGGAATGTGGATTTTCTTTTTCATTTAGCCACAAACAGTTTCCTTTTGAAAACATCTAATGCCGAGATGTGGAATGATAAAAACATAAGTTCGATACTTTTACTGATCGGACCCGATCACATAATGCTTATCAACAGTTCTATCGACAAATATAAAGCAATGACCAGTGGCCTTTGACTCGGTAGCGTATTTGTTATATGTTAAGGCCAGAAAGAACCTTTTCCTCACATATATCTGTCTGTGAGGTATACGTATTAGGTCCCGTAATCGGTTACCTTCGGTGTTGTTCTCGGTATACATCGGTCTTGGCCGAAACTGTTCGGTTAATTGCGAATACTTCCGGCCAGGACCGATGAATACCACGAAGGACGAAAGTCACCTTACGACATAATGAGCTTTTAATTTACATGGAGATAAACGGTGCAAGTTTGTTGTTTGGCCTCAACTCATAGTTCCATACAAAACTAGTTAGGTTGGCCCTTCTTTCGTGGATTAAACGAAAGGACTTAGCCTTAGTCCTTAATTATTCATTCATGTACTATCCATGCCCAGTGCTCAAGAATACTACAGAGGGATGATCATTCTGATTTTGTTCATATAGACCTATTTCTTTTACCACCCTCTATGTTCACTTCCCTAAACTCAGGGGCCTCTATTACATACAAAACATACTGTTTTGTAACATGCCGAAATCAGTTTTTAAAAATGATCGACAGACCCCAGTATTTAAGGATACATGTAGTTAGTTACCATTAATATCGACTAGAATGATAAAACACTGGCTAATGGTCTTTGACTTAGAGCGAATGATTGGCTAGAACCTTTCCCTTGCAGATATTTCATGTAACGCTTTGTCACTTGTACCTAAGACCTGTGGAGTCTGCTCATTGACGGATGCAAGTTGAAAACATTGTATAAATGCATTCGATCAGCCCTGTCGATATAAAGTATATATCAGCTTAAGCATAACAAATACTTACTCCAATCGAAAGCTATATACATAAAAAAGAACATTAGATATTGTTCTTACGTTATTGAGAGTTTCGGGAAAGTTGATAAAACATTTTCATGAGTATAAACATTTCTCATTTCACCGTATCTTGTTTCATTACATCCAAGCCCCATCTCCAGTTAACTCGTCTGATCTTCTTTAAGTACATGTATAACGGTTGCTATAAATATGTCATGAACCTTCCGTTCAATAAAATAACATTTCAAGAATGAAAATAGAATTACAACTGCCAAAAGAGATACAAACCGACAACCTCTTCCGAAATACCATTCCTTGCAAAAACCAAGAATCAAGGGAGCTAACTGCTTTTGGAAACAAAAAAAAGAGGCAATGAGTTACTTCTCGTTACTATGCTAGTATTCCATTGATGTTCGAAATGTTCAACGACGACCATGTCTCGTATATACTGCTTTTGCCTACGAGGATATGACCCCGAAAAAAAAGCGTCTGAACATACTCAACGATTCTATCGAAGTTCGATTCTGGAATATTATTGGCCAACTCCTTCACTCCATATTACATCACATTGACGATTCTCTTGCAATCAACGTTGTGAACCAGCTATACATTTCTGTCACAATAGTTTTTACCCTGTATCATAAAGAAAATGCTCTCTCTTCTTGTTGTATTGTCGTCTGCTGTTGCTTTCCAGTTTGAACAGTCGCAAGTCACAATATAGAACGGGTTAAAACCGTTTGGTGTTTGGTATGGTTAACGCTCAATAATTCTAGAAATATGTTCGATCAAATCCATGGGTAATGCTGAATACATATGCAAGTATAGGCTGTGCATCGTATGGCAAAAAAAGCATCAACTTCATGCCATTTATAGTGGCATTCTTTAGCGCAATCGATAGACTATGGAATTTCCCGCAACAATAATCTATATCGTATATTACCGCCACGAAAAAATTGAGTTGCCTATGCACTCCGAGTTCATGTGGACATACATCTCTCTGAAGGACATCCAATGAAATAAACAGTCACCAATTATACATTATGCATACCAAAACAGTACTGGTGAAATGTTTCGTTAGAGGGCTGTTTATATTAGTTATAAATGGGAAATCGATTATAATTCCAAATGCTGTTGCAATAATATTTTAACTAAACCAGCATTGGACGCTCATTTAACCACTTTGTTGCAGACGACTCTGGAAAACGGAAGGTATCTGTCCAATTCTATGTCATTTTGAAACATTGTCTGCCAACTCTTTCAATTTGGGACAGCTGAAAATTTGGCGTTTGGTAAAGGGTAAACCAATTATAAAATTTCCAAAAATGTAAGTAGGGGAATTAGTGCCATAAAAACTTTTCTTCTATTATGTAATAGTTAAATAAGTTCATTGTTAAAACTTCTAATGTTTTTGAGAAGGCTTACTAAACGCCCCCCCCCCCCCTCTTCAAAAGACATTAAAAAAACTTAAAAAGTAACAAGTTTAAGTATATGAGCATCTATCTATTTAACTGTATATCCTGCATCTTCTATTTAACTTACCTCTGTTTCCTTACAACTTATATATGAATATTAGCCATAATTTGCTTAGAACCAGACATTGGATTCAGTCAGTGACCTTCATTTATGTCCCAAAACACATTAGCGAAGTTTGAATCTGATCACTACACTAGTTTTGAGATACAAACTTGCATGAGAAACTTATACAAGGATTTAATTAGTACTAAAGGGGGCACAATTTACTTAAAATGAAAACCAGAGTTTTGGAACTTGTCGAGGGATCTTATATTATTACCAAAAGCACATATGTAAAGTCAATCACTTACCTATTTGAAGTTGAAGAGATAAAAAGTGCATGGAAAACCAAGATTTTCCCATACATGTAACTAATATACCTTTTTGCTTGAAATCAAGGTTATGGGACTTGGTCAATGACGGTAGACTATGATCCAAAATGCATGTGAAAAGTTTCAATCGGATCACTGCAGAGTTTTTTGAGATACAAACTTACATGTAAAACTTTGACAAGATTTTCTAAGTACAAAGGGTTCATAATCTACTTGAAATAAAATCAGGATGGGACCTAGCCAGGGACCTCACCATAAGGATGCTGAAAACATGTGTGAAGTTTCAACCCATTCCTTACAATATTTTATACAAACTTCAAATAATCAGGTTAAAAATAAATGGATATCATTGTGGTCTCCAGTCGAGACTAGTTTTCAAAGAAAAAAGTTCCAAGTTAAAGCCTGGCCTCTGCAAAACTTTTAACCACTGAACTTGAATAGTAAAACAACAATGAAACATTCCATTGTCTAACATTTTTTTTTGTCACAATGGCTTCTATCTAACAACAGTAGCAAACTCCTGTATGAGGTAATGGAATTTCAAAAAGTTACATCATTCATGTTTTCTGAAAACAGGAGGGAAATTAGAGACATGGAAAATCTTTGTTCCAATACTGGTAAAAGTATGTCTTGAGCAATGATAAATTTATACAGTGATTGCTGGGATCTTACACCATACCAGTCAAGTACTGACTAACATATCAAGGAAAGGGATTTATTAAACCTTAGATTGCTGGGTAATTTTCAAAAAACAGATTTTTGTGACGCCTGCTTTCCCAAACCTTTAATATCTGCTTAATTTTGATGAGGAAAGATACTCTGAGTAGCAAACAGGCTCGTTCACAGGCCAGCCACCAATTTACTTGGCGGCTAGCCTGCATCTAACCTGTTTGCATAAGCATGAAGTCGGTTCCAGCACTGTAAGGGTTAAGCAAGTACTTTTGTATTTCAAAACTGACCAAGATATCAAGGAAAGTGATTTATAAATACTTAAACTACCGAAACTCAAAAAAGAAAAATGTTCTCACAACCAGAACATTCTATGTTTTTCCCAATGTTTGTTGTAATGACATTTAAATCAAAATTAAATGTTAATGTATGATGAACTAACGCCAAAGCTTTTGGTATCTTTGTAAGTTAAAAGAAGTACCAAGTTTGATTAGTATACATTCAAAGTCCATTTGAATTTTTCTTGTAGGAGAGATTTTCCTAGACTGAGAGGATTTATCAATATAACATTGGCTTCATGCCAGAGAAAATCTCAAGAGACAAGCTTTAAAATCCAAGAAATTAAGTAATTGTTAATTCATTTTTCATATACAGTCAATCTTTCTCCAAGCACCTATTCTACAAAGGTGCATGAAAGGTTAATTAGCCCGAGGCTTTCTCAATACAAGCCATTCAGAAAGGTTTAGTTTATGTCTTATTAACTCTTTTTGGTCACTCAAAAATAAGATTGAGTGAAAATTCTTTATTATTTATAGTGCTGGAACTGACAACATTTGTCTACATGCTTCTGCAAACAAAATAGATCGAGGCCAGCTGCCAAGTTAATTGGGGACTGGCCTGTTATCTAACCCGTTTGCTACTCCGAGTATCTTCTATGCTATTCTTTCCTCATCACAATAGAGCAGATATATAAGGTTTTGGAAAGCAGTCAACACAAAAATTAATTATAGGAAAGTTATTTAGCATTCGAAAAGTTTAAAACCTGATCAACAAGTGAAACTTTTCTGACATCATCATGGATGTGACATTGGTAGAGGTACATGTACAAGATAACTGAATCTCTGACAGAATGAACTTTATCTCATTCAGTGAGTTAACCCCTTATCATTAACACTTCATTTAATATGCTGTATTTACTTCAGAAACCTTGTAACCATTATTCGCTATTTTGAAACTCGTTCTTTCGTCCACAGATTACTTTGGTTGTTCTTGGTATTATGTCGGTCAGGGCCAGGACTATTCGCAATAATTCAAATAGTTCCAGCCATGACCAATGTAAACTGAGAACGGCTTAATTAAGTTTTACAATGAAAGAATAAGTTTCAAAATGGCAGATTATGGGTTTTCTACCATAAAGGAAACCAACATTTTAAGAGAAAAAAAAAATGCTTGTTAAGAGCAATGCATCCTTTTGCACAATGGTTTCTACTCAATTTCAAAGAAAGTACCTCCATGTATTTTAATTGCCATTATGGCCATATTCCATTTGAGCCATTCAAAAAAAGAGAAGAGGTTAAGGTAGCATACCAAAAATCAGACATTTTGGAACTAATTCTTTCATTGGATTACTTCAGCTGAAGTGATCCAACAAAAGAATGAGTTTAAAAATGGCAGATTATGGGTATTCTACCTTAACCTTTTCTCTGTATTGACATTCTTTAACTTTTTAACTGGAAAAAGCCATAGACAATCATTCTCAGAGAGGGCAAGTCATTGAAACAAACTAGTCGCTGCTTGATGTAAGAATTAATGGATGAACCACAATATAGAGGAGACTAAATGAAACTAAATGGCCCCTCTCCGCGTGGGTTCAAATCCTGAGAGCGATATGGATTTTCATGAGAGGCAGTCTCCCGACTGACTTACGGAATGCCAATGGTTCTACCCGCCTTGACCAGCCCTTGTGGGCAGTTGGGTATGGGGTCTTCCTCCATCATTAAGAGTCGGGCATCGCTACATAACTGAAATAATGTTGATGTGATGTAAAACCCATATTAAAAAAAAAATAAAAAAATGAAACTTAAATTTTTATAGGGGATGTGACTATTAGTGCAGTACATTATATGGGTTTTACATCGGCTGCGTCAACATTATTTTAGTTATGTTGGTATGACCGACTCTTAATTATGGATGAAGACCCCAATTTCAACAGACCAGGTCTAGCCAAGTTGAACGATCAGCATTCAGCAAGTCAGTCTGGAGACTCATGAAAATCCAAATGCCCTCAATGGGATTTGAACCCATGTGGAGAGGGGTCACATGATCCAAAGTCCTGTACTCTAACCACTAGACCACATATAAAATTGCAATCTGCAGCACATTTTTCCATGCATCTAGTGCTTCCCGACCAAATTAATATTCTTTCATGGTTTCATTGTTTTACCACTTCAACACTTCTGATCAGTGATGCAAAATCTAACTTCACCCTTATAGTGCTGGAACATACTTCATGCTTATGCAAACAGATTAGATCCCAGCCAGCAACCAAGCAAATTGGCTGCTGGCCTTTGATCTTACCTACTTACTTCTGTGAGTAACTTTCCTTAACAAAACTAAGCAGATATTTAAGGTTTTGAAAAGCAGACAATCTATTGTTAGAAAATTACCCAGCATTTTAAGGCGTAATCATTTTTTACATCAATTAGTCAAGTTAGGGTTTTAAACTTGAGATATATATACTAGTCTAACCAACTGGGTATTTGAGGCTCACAAGGGATTGCTTGGTAATGAGGCTATCATCTATGGGGGTACAGAAAAATAGGTTATAAAGGCAAACAAGCAGACCTGAAGCTAAGTTTGGAATCATGAAATTGTTAGATCAAGGCATAGTCCCTTTAAATTCATTTGCATAAAATTAATCAACAAACTGATTTTTTTTTCAGATATAAATGCAAAATTTGAAGATTATTTCAAGGAAAGATCAGTCATTGTTCAACTTGTATCAGAGCAAAATTATTTGCTCTTTAAAATTAATTGCAAATGTGCATTAGATGTTGTAAAATGATATAATAATAAAGTTACCAAAAATAACATTCTCGCACAAGTGGCTTAAAATCATTAAGATTATTTAAATTCCATAGCTTAAAAACTGCTTGTTTTAGGATATTGTGTTCCAATCATAGGTATTTCAACTGGTAGCACATACAAAATTTTACTCGTTTTAAAAAAAAATAAATAAAAAATGAATGAATACAGTCTTAAGCCACATTTACAGCATAAGTCATTTAGCTCACATATTTCACACCAAGTTAATGTAAACACTTTGTAAAAGAGTTTTTGTAAATAAGTAATTTTTCAAAACCCTTCATGTTTTTTGATGGCTACCTGTCAAATAGCTTACAATTGGAATGAGATTGAAGCAAAGATAGCATACAAACAAAGATTCATGTTTTATAAATTTTAATCACATTCAAAAGATGTTCTCAAACAGCTAATTGTTCACAGTAACTTTTTGGTCAAATTTCTTCCCTACATTAAAACATAGCGGACTTCCTTATAGACAAATGACATTTCAAATGCACAATTGCCATGTGTGTAAGAATCTGTAAAGAAACAAAAAGAGTTCATGAAAACAAACAAAAACTGCCTAGGTTATACAAATTGTGAAATTACTAGTTTATTTATTTCCCAGACGCCATGCTACATATACTTCTGAGAACTTGTCGAAACCTGACAACACTCCGGCTCCAGCCACACCACGGAGGATGTTGGCACCAGCTCCCTTCATCAGAGACATGAAACCTTCCGCCTTGATGATCTTCATGGCGCAATCCATGGATCCCTTGTATTTGACGGCCTCACCAGATGTCATCATCATTCTTCGTCGGATGGTGTCAACTGGGTATGAAATCAAACCAGAACTGATGGTGACGATGTAACCAAGAGCAAAAGAGGCGAGGAAGCTTCCTCCATCTCCGATGAGGATTGGTTTGAGGGTGTCGTAAAGACCGAAGTAACAGCCTCTGTACACAATAATACCGACGCAGGAAATGACGAACCCTCTGTACAAGCCCTGGATACCATCAGTGGCCAAGGTCTTCCTGTATACATCAATCATACCATTGTACTGTCGCTCTCCTCCCTTCTTGCCTGATTTGGCGTCGTTGGCTAGACGGGTTCGGCAGTAATCGAGAGAATAGACGAAGACCAAAGACATAGCTCCTGCAGCTCCACCAGATGCAACATTTTTGGAGAATTTCAAACCATAGGAGTCATTTTTGCTGGACTTAAATAGAGCCTTGACCTGATCCTTGAAGGCAAAGTTGAGAGCCTGTGTAGGGAAATATCGGATACAGTTGGCCATGTTACCTCTCCAGAAGGGAATGAGACCTTCATTTCGGAAGGTTCTAGTGGTACAGTCAATGACACCCTTGTATGGTTTGTCGAGACGTCCGGTCTTTAACATCTCATCTTGGTTCTGTACCAATAGCTTGACTCTCTCAATGGGGGCAGCTGCTGTTTTTGAAATGATGGCAGCAGCACCGCTAAGAGCAAAGTTCTCCAAAAACCCAAGTTTTGCTTTACCGTCACCCATCTGGAATTAGAGAAAAAATCAAGATATATAGAAAATGAACCCATTTATTTAATTCTCATTCTTCTTGAAAGGAACATAAATTCAACCTAACTTACCATTTATTTCATAGAGACATTGTTTGAAACAGAACAGCTTTCATATCTTACAGCTTTGCACATGAATTAAAAAAGTAGAATAACATAATAGAATTATTTTCGTGGTATTTCTGGTCAAATTCCTTTGTCAAAAGTTGTGAAAGCATCTGAAATAAATGGTCAACGCTTAATAATCAAGATGGTTAACCTAAACCCAAATAACAAATTTAGCATTGTAAATAGTTATGTTAAATATAAACTGCCAAATGCCCCAAACAATAGCATTTTATTTATTTTAAGACTTAATTTAAGATAACGACATAAAAAATCTAGACTAATGCTTACAACTAGAGTACTGACAGGTCTGCCATTGTTAACGAATGCTCAAGCCTAAAAATCATTACTCGAAGCCTGAATTTAAACATCTTCAATATGAAAATTAAAAACCCCAAAGCCTTAACTCAGGACCAGACCTGAAAATTATCAGGCCTGAATGATTACTTTCAGACCAATCACTTGACCTTCAACATATATTTATCCATTCAAAAGTTCCTGTTCTTTGATAATACAGTTTGAAGGTTATGGTGTCAATGGTTTAAAACAAACAAACTCACAAGGACATTGAAGTGAGAACAATTCTCACATATACAGTTGTGGACAACAATGTTATAGGGTTCATTTGTCTTAAATGAATTAAAAACTAAGAGTTTAAGGTCAAGAATAGGGCATTTAAACTTTTCTTTCAAGAAATATTCTCAAACTCTGATAAAACCATAAGGGTTAGACGTTAGAGAAATAAAGGTATAAAAAATATCCTGGACAGAAATGAGCATATCACAGGCTTTCTAACAATAGTCTGTAAATCTTCTTACTTAGTAAAAGAAATGTTTGAACTTAATTCTTTGACGATACAGAATGTTGAGATGGGACCATGTTTTAGGAAATTTCTCCCAACCAAACATTCTTAGCTTCACAATATCCATATGACATGCAAATGGAGTGTATAATAATGCATGTTTTCCTTCACATCCACTTGGATGACATTCATTTCTAAGGAGACAAGAGACACCCGTACCCCACCCACCCGATTTAAGCATGACCTTGAGTGAAAATTGGAAAATGTGACAGAAATGTCATTAAAATAATCATTGTCTAATCAATTCAATATAAGGAACATTCATATACAATAGTTCAATTCGTTGTCATTGACCGCATATACTCTTGAAGAGAGATAATACATTTTGACCTTACGTTTTCAAAGTAGCAGCGAATCTTGAGAGACCGGCGTGCTTCCTTTCACAAAACTATCTTTTTTTAGACGAAAAACAGAAACTTAACTGAAAATTTTACCCTTCAACTGTAAAATTGCATTCGTATAAGAAGTCCAACAACAGAATAGAGCGAAAACATACCTTTGTCTTAGGTCTTTTAATGCCAAAGAGATTGGAAGTCAAGCCAAGTTCGTTACGACCGGCGTACAGTCAGAAAGGAGTGTATTCACCGTTAAATCACGTGACTTGAATCGTTGCCCGGATAACAACGTCATTGCGCAGGCGCATAGCAGAAATTCACGACGAAATTCACGGCGGGTAATCGGAAAACGACCTACTGAGCATGTTAAATGACGCAGTGAATTTTTTCGCCTGTATTTCAAAGCAACCGCTATGTTACTTAGTAAAGAAGTTACTGTTGTTACCAAGTTAGGCAATTGATAAAAATGATAACGTATCGTGAGCTGTATAAACAATAATTCAATATTAGCCCATTTTCGCTCTTTTCTCTTAAACAGAGACATAGATAACAGATTGATTTTACTCTCATTTTAGAATTGTTCAAAACCCCATGTTGTATGTGCATCAATGACAGCCATTGTTTCTTTAACGCGGTCAATCCAAGCTGTCCATTACCAGAATAGACCTCCTAGTTCTGGCTAATCCGAACTACCATTCTAAAAGAAAAATCACCTCAAAATGGGAAGTTCAAAATATTTACCAGACGTCTTCGGGAATATTTTGGAACGAAGAAGAAAACGCTCTTATCATTATGGGTGCTTTTTTTTTTATCAAACGGTTCCTCGACCATATGCCAATTCTTATTGTTACATTTCGATACCAATATAAGTTTTCAAGTTATTTTAATTCATCTTTTTGTCTTTGATGAAATTCTACATACATACAGACAAGTTGATTCTGTCTAACCGATTTGTTCTTTAGTTTGCGGAGCACGGTGGTCCATACAGGGTAGAGCGTCAGCTTCTGGATACGAGGGTCGTGGATTCGAATCTCTTGAGTAGCAGAATCTGCCTTACGAACTTTCATTAATCAACGTTCGGTACGAGTACTGTTGATGTAAAATAAATAATTTTAAACTAAAGGAAACTAGTGGATACATGTAGATGCATTTGACGTCGGCGCCGGAACTTTTCGCTTTGAACCGAAAAGTATCGGCCCTGAACCATATATTCCGAGAACGCCCGAATTAGTCCGAGGAAAGATTGAGTTTCAAAATGGCAGATTAAGGGTATTCTACCATAAAGGTCATACCATGGAACAAATATATCTATGTCTCTGGTCGTATCAATCCCCATTTTTAAACATAGGAGATACGACAGTCAGTCTGTCTGACGGCATGTTAACCAACAATGCGTTTCGCAAGAATTGATTGCCCAACTTTTTAAGTGAAACCAAACACCTTAAGCATAGATAAAAATTGTATTAATACACTATGGTATCTTTATAATTTTCGCTAGCAAGTGAAGTTCACTAAGAAATTCCTTTCCATGATGTTATAAGGGAGTTAACACATGTATGAATTCTATAAGAATATAATTGATTTATTTCCCTTTAATCGTAAAATTTTTGATAAGGTAGCATTCAACACACCCATGATATAGAGGACATAGCGATGTGGGTGTCAGCATGTTATTTTTAAAGCAGAAATTGACCTTGAAAAATACTTTGGTCGATGTGTGCACTCATTATGAATGGCACACTACAGTAAAACAGCGAAATCGAAAGGAAAGGAAACACACAGGTCCACACTCTTTTAGAGTTTTATTAATCGAATGAGCATATTCAAACTGCAAACCAACACACCGTTTCACATATACGCTTTAACTTCTCGAACCTCCGAATTGAGAATCAAAGATGTGAACAAAGTGAGAAATTTATGTCATATCAAGAAGGGTGATCCCAAATCGATCTGTAAACATGAACGGAATGCATGTTCTTAAGTTTGACAGTCGCTTAATAATACGGCATATTCCTTTCTAATGCAGACAAATGTAAGCGCATTAAAAGCTGCCGTTATTCAAAAAAGAAAAAAAAAAGAAAAAATACAAAACCAGGCTTGGCTTGCAACGAGTAAACTCACATTGAATATGATTCGATTCAAATAATTATGCCGTGTTTCATCTGCAACGTAACCCTATTTGTTTAATATGGTTTTGCATCATATTCTACAAATAAACAGATTGGTTGAAGAAAGTGTTAAAATAACGGTTTTGAGAATATGTAACTCACACAGGGAAGACATGATACTTAATTTGCCTTCGGATCGATGTTTTAGTCAAAATCATGTACAAACAGACAACTTTTAACTCTTTTGCAGCAGACAACATTTGAAAACTGTTAAACAATGACACATAATTATGCTTATCGAGGCCACGGTACTATTTTATCACAATGCTTTCAACATTAAAATAACAATCGTACAATTTTAGCCAATCATTTTTTTTATTTTTAGAAAACTAATTTTCTCTAAAATCATATGGCGCCGATTATTTCGATTATTGAGAAGGGTAAGTATATTGTCCTAGACAGAGCTGTTTTAACGCTTAAACAAAGACCTGAAATAATATCGGCATTTTTTTAGCTAGTCGTAAAACTGTTCAACACATTATATGAAGTTTAGAAAGAAACGATGGGAAAAGGTGGAAGTACTATCGCTACGAGTTTCTTAATTTCAACCAACAGTTTTTTACAGAAAACTGCATAGTCTTCGACTTGAACAAAATATTGTCTAAACGTTTATATTACAAAAGTCGCTTTTAACTTTGTTACAGTTTAAGTTCTCGTCTGCAAAGCCTTTCAAATTTGAATTTGGGATGACGCGTCCTGCAAAACTGTGTCGTTCGAAAGATAGATAGACTTTTCACCCTACCCGATTTCATATCAGGCAGAAGACACTAAAGCTATGAACAATGAACGCCTCATGTCGAGGCTGCGTTGAAAAAAAATCGTTTTAATACACGTTTAAACGTTTTTCCACCAATTAAGAACCCATTGTAACAAAGGGAGAAATTGCTCATGCTTTGATATTTCTTTATTTGTCTCAATGGCTTCTACCAATAACGAAAAAGATAATGCATATTTCTCATACTATAGTTATCGTCTGTTGCTGCTTTCGATTTAAAGCAACTAAAAAACTCCGATGTGGGGGAATGGAATAAAAGTTAGGGCAGTTGTACCACTCATTCGCATATACCGGCTCAGGTGTATTGTTTAAGAAAAAATGCTGACACAGCTTATATCGTCATGAATTAAACCGACTCCGGCTAAACGGATTTGTAGAATAGGTCTATAGCCGCGCCGTGGAAAAATCTCGAAATACATTAATCAAGATGATATAGGCAATATTTTAAAGGTGATTATTAAAAGAAGAGAAAATATGAAAGTTGAAATAAAATGTGGTTGAAACATTACAGTTTTTGTATTGTTGTTTGATGTACAATTAAAAAACTATTTATTGAAAGCATAAATAATTCAGGAATCGCCAATTTATCTAAGCATACACAGTTAATAATCGTTAAATCTCAAAAGCGATGTCACTCTTTTGGCTTAAAATGCATGTTAATTCACTGTATATCCACTTCAAAGAATTAGAAACGATCTAGTTCTGCTTTTAATTTCTATTTTCCAGTGAATATTATAAGACAGTACAGATGTTGTGCAGTATCAAATAAATTGTCTTCTACTTTCCGAGTTCCTAATATCTGTGAACAAACAGCTTTAAAGTGTCAAGTCGGATTGGTACTGGCTGATCCGGACTGGTGTATGACCGAGGTAGTCTTACAACGTTACGATTGGCTAGTCTTTTTTAACCTAGGACCTCCGGTACCAAGTCGTCGGAGTACAGAACCTGAAATTCCACGACTCCACGACTCCTCTCCGCATGGGTTTAAATCTCAGTGGGGTTTATTTTCGTGAGAGGTGGTCTCCCGGCTGACTTATTGATTATCGAGATTTTGTCCCGGCTTGTCCGGCTCTTATGGACAGATCAGCTTTGGATTTGTCTTCTAATAGTTATGAGCTTGACTCTTTAATATAACTAAAATACTGTTGACGCGATATAAAAAACATAACAAACAGACAAACAGGCACAATGTCTGATTCCATTCCCTCTTGTAGAGACGTTTTAACATAACACTGGCGAACGACACAGGAATCAACTGTGAGAAAAGAAGATATTTGTCAAATTGAGCAATATCTTGTTTTCCCAGCATAATTCTACAAAAATGCGTCTATCAAATAAATGCAGTTTTCATAGTCAAATGTTTGTCTTCTGTTTCAAGGTTTCGGCCGATTTCAATTTCGAATCTCTATAGAGCCCTATATATATAAATGGGTTAAACCAGTCCATGTGGAATCCGAGCCATTGCTATACATATCCTCAATCAAGCCCGGACCGTTATTTGAAGTGGGTATGATCTGATCCGTGTTGGTATGAGTTGACTGAGGTGTAAGGAACGGGACAAATCACAATGTGTGCCCTATTTGCTAAACGGGC
This sequence comes from Cerastoderma edule, assembly GCA_947846245.1. Lineage (NCBI taxonomy): Eukaryota > Metazoa > Mollusca > Bivalvia > Cardiida > Cardiidae > Cerastoderma > Cerastoderma edule. The sequence goes on along the minus strand of OX401406.1, from coordinate 15,970,553 downwards.
AATAGTCTTTATCGCCGAAATAGTACATGTATTTTTTCTTTTAACAAAAGAGCAGTGGCAGTCTAAATATGCTTTTCATGGTCTACATATTTTTCCATGATACATCCTTTATGCCAAATGAATAACGATGTATTTGGGTCACGCCTAATTTGTTTAAGGTAGAATACCCATAATCCACCAATCTAAAACACATTGTTCCTTCGTTTTATTTCGGTCGGGGCCTGATTTATTCGGTTAAATGCAAATAGTTCCGAACCAGACCGATGAATACCGAGAACCAGAGACATAGATAACTGTTATCTATGTCTCTGGGAGGACAAACGAAGTGATCCGACGAAAAAAAGAATAAGTTGCAAAATGTTGGAGTATGGGTATTCTACCTTAACGTCAGCAGAGACGGTTTCACAGCAATGAACAAAGCATCGTGGCGACAAGAAAACTGCTCGCGACGAGCGGTTTCTTCTTCAAATGTTTAAAGTTGTTGGTGGCTATAAAAAGGGATATCTAAAGGAAGTAATTTTATACTGTCGCACTTACATGTTGGCGGAATGTCAAATGTGATATATACCCGTCCGATAACGAATAATTATTGTATGTATACAGTATGTATAAATACTTTATACTTTACCCATTGCCGTTTTATTAATTGTGACCGGATGGATTTTATTCATCAGGAGACATCTAGGATATACAAGGTTCATTAACATATGAATCAACCCCCACGAAACTGTAAGATACATCGTGACAAAGGCAAACGATACTTATGCTTTTGACATCGGGTTTATAAAGTAATCAGTAGTACATGCGTAAAACAAATGTATTTGAAGTAATGGGTAGCGAATGTCGGTTGAACCAAATTCGTCTTATCAGATATGTCGATCACACGATCACATTATTGACTTTATCCTTTCCACCATATACATGTTTGTCGGAAGACGATACTCGATGCCATTCAAAACCGAAATGATATCTAATGAACTACATATGAACTTACAATGAACCAAATTAAAAAAAAAGATCACACACGCACACACACAAATAAGCAAGCTGTGATACTAACGGACTGTTATAATTTATTAGTGATATAAACGCACGAGATTCCTCCCTGGAAGCAAAAATTGCCTTTTCGCAAATTTCAAAATCGCTCATAAATGATTTTTGTGGGGTCTTAGTTCGACTACAACGTTTATGTGACGTTGCTATAATACGAGAATTCATTTAAGGATTATGAAAACTATTTTGTTTATTGTATACCTGTAAATCCATGTCAACATTTGTCCAGTTATATAACAGTTTGCTAGGCTTCGCTAGCTTTCTTCAACGTGACACAATGACATTATTTTTCGCAGCAGTTCAAAACCGAAACCATGTGTGCAAGTACTATACCTATTCTAAGATAGAATACCCATAACCCTCCATTTTGTCGGATTACTTCGGTCGTTCTTGGTATACCTCGGCCGATGCCGGAACTATTCGCTTTTCACCAAATAGTTCCGACCACGACCGATTTATACAGAGAACGACCGAAGTAATCCAACGAAAAAATTAGTTTCAAAATAGCGGATTATGGGTATTTTTCCTTAAAGGCACATCAAAGGAGAGGAGTACAAATACATTACTGAAAAAATATATGGAGTTCTTTTATTATGTTCATAAAAGTAATGAGAATAAATTTACGAATGCATTGAGACCCTATTAAATGATCCTTTGAAATAAGTTATTTTGTGCTTAAAATATAGTTGTCTCCAATTCAAACATGTTTATCAACAACCTGTTTGTTTACATATTCAAACTAACAAATTCTGATTGGTCGGTTCAAAAATGTGTGTATCAACTGTCAAGGTCAGAGGTGAAGATTCAGGAAATCTCAATTATAAAACTTGCTAATTTGGGTTATTTCTGGTTCACTTTCACATTTAAGTTGTGCTGATGGTTTTTTCTGATGATAACTATTTGAATCTGTCCAAAAGTTTACTAAATAGTATAGGTTGATATAGCATTAGTCTCCTTTAATGGGCCTTTAACACTCCTGTACCAGACGACTCATAACGCTTGTAAGAGAAGACATCATTAAAGGCGAATAGTGTCTCCCTTTTGCCCAATGGTTTCAAAGATGTTAGTCATGAGTATTATAGTTTGTAAAATTAATTGTTTCGTCTACAGTTTTCCAAAAGGTTTACATAAAAAAAGAAAGAAACAGCAGATGATAACATCGCCAGAAAAAAAACATTTTCTGTATGATATTTGACTGGAGCCTTTTGTGACATAACGATACATTCTTAATCAGGTATTCCTTTTGTCACATTGTTTTCACAACAGATGCACCAAAGTGAACGGTTATGAACTAAAGGTTCAAATACTTATTGGCTACAAGTGCATATTTTTTATTGTAAAAAAAATCCGGTTGATGAGCATTTTTTTTTTCGTCAAAAGCTTGAATGAATAGCTAATCATAAGGTATCTCAATAGCCTAGCTGTAAGAGTGCACAACTTTAAAGCACACGGCCCTCAATGCGTGGGATCAAATCCCGATGACGACATTCGGGTTTTCTTGGCAGGCAGTTTCTAGACTATCTTATGGAGTGTAAGTGGTTCTACCAGCTATATGAACAGTTAAGGTTGGGCTTTTCCTTCATCGCTATGAGAAGGGTATCAAAACATAACTAAAGTAATGTTGAAATGACGAAAAGTCAATGTAATTATACATAAATGATATGATTAGATAAGTCAGTAATTGTGTTGGTTATCACAGATAACACGTTAAATGTCATAAGAATTTATTACAAAAAAAGCGAATGAAAAGATAATTAGCCAACTTAATGATCAGAATTTGTAAGCCAAATGTAACAATACATACTTGCCCTATATTGTGTACTTTTTTTTTTATCTCTGATGTTTACAGATTAAGCACTATTTTCGCATTACTTTTTGTAAGGTTATAAGTATGTATTTACATGTATTGACCATTATTTCATGTATGTGTATATGTCGTAATGACGATGAACCATAAGTGTTCAAGTCATGAAATAAACTTCGGTTCTGTTCTATTCTTGACCAACCATGTTTAATCTTCCTAACGTGCCCTGTCCTCACTCAAAACATTCTATTCTAGTATAGATGAAGACGCATGTTATGAATAGTTTTCTTGCGTATGAAGCACATTTCTTATAATCTCATAGTAATTATTTCCTTCTTATACCAAAATCCATTGGAAACGGTGTTTGCCCTTTTAAGAAAATACTGTTTTTCAGTTAACTCTATTGTCACTACAAACTGTTAAACGAACGTTTATTATGTGGTTAGAACTATTACGGTGGAATAGAGGTGACATGTATGCGATGTTTTTTCTCGTTTTTCAAAAAAATAAATAAGTCGAAATAACGAAAAATTAAGTCGTTATTTCGAGTTAGTAAGTTGAAATAACGAGATAACTAGGTCGTTATTTCGACTTACTTACTCGAAATAACGAGATAACTAAGTCGTTATTTCGAGTTAGAAAGTTGAAAAACGAGATAACTAAGTCGTTATTTCGACTTACTTACTCGAAATAACGAGATAGTTAAGTAGTTATTTCGACTTACTAACTCGAAATAACGAGACAATAAAGTCGTTATTTCGATTTAGTAAGTCGAAATAACGAGATAATTAAGTCGTTTTTTCGACTTACTAAATCGAAATTACGAAATAGTTAAGTCGTTATTACGAGTTTGTTGACAAATCAGATTCACTCACTCTTTAACTAAAAGTATAATGTACCGTATGAAGTTAAGTTACATTACGGCGACATATAGTCTTGGATCCTCACCATTTGTAGTTTTGAGGAGATCTATGACAAAGCATCCTTTAGGCACTATAGACACTTTGCAACATTATCACTTAACCCATGACCAAGCAATAACGACATTTGACCACTTTCTTGCGGACGACTTTAGAAAACATTGTGGGAAAAGGAGAAATTGCACGAAACGAGCAATTTTTCCTTTTCCAACACTGTTTTCTGCCCTATCAGAAGATTGTTTTCCCATTCCATCACTTTTCGACATGTTTCGACAAACTCTTTCAATTAGGGATAGTCGAAAAATCGGCATTTGTGAAAGGGTTAAGACAATAAAAAAAAATTGAAAAAAAAAGTATATGATGCGAGTAGCAGCTTAAATTGACTGTCTGTATCGAGTATCGAGACTGATACTTATCTTCAAGCATGCTTTATGAAATCCTTCGTTTCTTCATATTCTGGCCATGGTTTAAAGTTACTGAAATATCAAAAGAAATCCCAAATCACCTACATGGACAAAGTTTATTTGTATACCCCAGAAATATGTCAGAATACATAAGACCGGTTGCTTCTTGTTTGGTTGTTAAGTTACCTCTCCTTTGTCATTACTAATGACGGTACGACCCAAGGATCAATTCTTGAACCTCTGCTTTTTTTTGCTTTAATAAATGATATCAATGATGAGACCAACTCAGGAAATATACTATTTGCCGACGACACTAATTTACATTTGATTAGTGTCAAGCCTGGCGAAGCGCATGTTATGTTGAAAAAGGATACAGAAAAGATCAGTTCTTGAGCGAAAAGTTTGCTTGTTAGTTTAATTTCTCGTAAAATGAATTAAACCCATTCAACCCGATCTCGTTTTGCCGAATATACGGGCTTCTTGTTGTCATAAACGAATTCAAATAACACACACTAGACAAAGAAGACTTTGATTATCTAAGTTCTGCGGTGTATTGTAATGGTTAGCGTCGGGGACCAGAGACTGGCAAACTCTGGTTTGATTCCCGAAGACGATCATTTATTGGAGTTTCCTTGGGCAAGATCTATTTCCTAGCCTAGTACTGGTACGTCATCCAGGGAACAGGTGATATAATACTCAAAAAAAGGAAGAAGAACGCATCATGTAGATTCGTGAAATGCCGTGATTGAAGTGCTGTAGTGACAACTACTCTCTTGTGATTCTCGATGTTACAATAGATGTAAATGCATCCTACCTCTTTGTTGCATACGCCACTGGAAAACATTGTGGGATAATGAGACATAGCTTGTGTCGAGCAATTTCTCCTTTTCACACAATGGTTTCTGTCCTATTAGAAGATAATTTTCCAATTTCATCACATTTTGAAATGTCGTCTGCAAACTCTTTCAATTTGGGCCGGTCAACAATTTGGCGTTTGGTAAAGGGTTAAGTGATCTGATTCCACAAGACGGATAACACTGGTGTGATTGTTACAACATTAGATATGCGTTTGACAACATAATTCTAGCCCTTAAAATGCTGGGTAACTTTCAAAAAAAAATTGTCTCGTCTGCTTTCAAAACCTTATTCATCTGCTTAATTTCATTGAGAAAAAGATACCCAGAGTAGCAAACAGATTAGATCACAGGCCAGCAGCCAATTTACTTGGCGGCTGGCCTCGATCTAACCTATTTGCATAGGAATTAAGTCGGTTCCAGCGCTACAAGGGTTAGAATAGACTGTCTATCGACTTTTTTTTCTCTCTGTGATGGTGAAATTGCTTCATCGGAACCCGACCAATACTAGCCTACACACGGCGGAGAACCAGCTAGTCAATAAATTGGGGGACTCTCGTTTCCTCAGTTGACTTTACATCGGGGGGCTGCGCTTCTTGTGAGTGCTGTTAGTTCTTTCTGTGTATGAGGAGGGGAGAAAGAGGATCCATCGACCTATGTGTATGTGTGTTAAAAGTGAAACGTGTAGCCATTATAACGGAAGGAGATAATTCCCGTAAAAGTTCCGTGATTCCGCTTTTTTCCCGTACTACGTAGCGGGAGACGGCGTGGAGAAGTTGCATTGAATAGGAATACTTTGATCGATTCCATCGCTACCATACCATCGTCTCATTCAGCCAAAAGAGAGGGAGAGAGGGAGAGAAACGTCGTGGTCGTGTGCAGTGCTGGAAGGGGAGGTTTTCGGGGGGAAAACAACGTCGGCTGTGCAGCGCCACTAAGAAGGCGCAATAGTGATATATTGTGAGAGGAAACAGCGATGGATGTTGGTGTTTTCGAGGTTGTTTAATTAGTGTGGGATACTCGGGCCTCGATCAATAGCAGCTTGCACCGTCTCACCGACAAAATAAGCGATGAGTGCACGAGACCGTCTTAAACGGATCACCGTTTTCGTAGAAAGTATACCGCTATCGATTCTTTATGTGCTTCAGAACACCGACTAAGATGTTTCTATAAAATACAAAAGTGCATTACACAGGATTGTGGGAAAAATTGAGATAAATCACGTGTGCGTTTTGTTAACCGGAAAGAAAGCGTTCAAGGACAAGGATTTTGAACACGACGGTGTGTATTGATTGTTGTGTGGGGTGCCCCTAGGATTTCGTACGTCTTTCTGAATAAGTAATGCTTATGAATAGGGAAAATATTCCCTCCCTGGATAAACACGTTATATGTACGGAGTCGAGAACGTTTCCCCAGAGACCTTGCCTCACCGGAATGCTAAACCGTTTGGAAGCGGATCGAACCGAGGTAACAGCGTGTCATTCAGAAAACCTTTGCGATCAACGGTGGTCACGTGTGGGCAGCCATTATTTACCGTCGATCCAAAGGTCAATGAGTCCGTTTTATATTCGAAACATTAAACATATTATCAAAAATGCAACATCACTATTTATAGTACTATCACAGGGCTTGTCAAAATGATGATTTAATACTATTCATCAATTACATAAAAGCATTTATAATAGATAAAATAGCAAAAAGAAACACGAATAATTCTACATCTGATTCTAGATAAGAAGTGAAGAAATTAAAGATAGGAATAAAATAAAATAAAAATTGTCACATTCATCTGATAATTTCGTACCCATTCACCTACTTGTGTAAAGTTTCCATTGCGAATCACCTCAAACACGTATTTATAATGGACTGTTGCGACCGTAAGCGCATGCTCATGATCATGACGAGTGCGTGCGCATGTGCGGCCTTTGGATTACTGTGCATAGCCGTTGCCACGGACTACTGGCTCTACACGAAGGAGAAAATCGACGAGGACATAAGCGGTAATGTGACCTACAACAGATACTGGTCCGGCCTCTTTAGGAAATGTAAAGTCAACGGTAAGTCTAACCGAGTTTGGTTTGTTCTTAGTTCGTCTTTAAAGGCCCATGAAATGAGATTAATGCTATAACATATTTCAAACGGTATTATTTGGTAAACTTTTGGTCAGATTCAAACAGTTATCACAAAAAAAGAAAAACATCAGCACAACATAAACTTGAAAGCAAACAAAAAATAATCCAGATCATTTTATAATTCAGACTGCCTGATTCTTCAGCTCTGGCCTGGTCGTGTGATATACACATTTTTGAACCAACCAATCAGAATTCGTTATTTTAGACACGTAAAGAAACATATTGTTGATAAACATGCTTGAATTTGAGACAACTATTCTTCAACCACAAAATATCTCATGTTAAAGGAGTTTATTAAATAGGGTCTCACATCATTCATGAATTGATTTTCATAACTTTTATGAATATAAAAAAAGAACTCCTTATACTTCTTCAGTAACTTATTTGTACTCATATCCTTACATGTGCCTTTAAATCTTTTAGGCGACACATTCCTGGTTCTTTTTTTTATTGGAGGAGTTTAAATTTTTAACCATTACAGTATTCGAGATATAAACGTGTTTTGATTTACAGGAGAATAATACACATTTTCATTGGTTACACCAACATGAGTATTCATCTATTGGCGATATGTCGACGAATCTATTAAAGAACTTTTACCCTCTCGGGCATTTTTATACATTTTGTTTTTGTATAAATGCAAGGTACAACAATAACAAGACGTAAGAATATAGCATTTGACTAGATATGCATTTTATATATATCAAAAGATACAATCTTAATGTAAGAATTGTAGTAAATGATTTCGATAAACAACTAAGGCAATACTTGGCCTGTCGGTTCTCTTAAAGGGCGTTAAGCAATGTGTACATAGTGTTCTGGGAGCTGACTTCACATTCCTATTCTTGGTGAATAGAGGGAAAAGCTGTAAATATATGCCCTCAGAAATGTTGTACAGTTGAGTTAGAGTATTTGTAAGCCATGTTCTTGGACGCAAAAACGCTCATAATCTTTGCAGAGATATTCAAAAACCTTTGCAGATTTAACGAGATTTGTTTCTCGTCCAAATCCGTGTGGAACTGTTTTGTATAAACGATAATCTTATTAAAAACCACGCAATCTTGTACGTTTATTTTCAGACAACCGAAACATGAAAACGTAAGGCTTTACAGAAATCATGACACTTATTTTCAAATTTTCACCATGATTAAAAGCTTGCTTCCACAAACGGGTTAATGAATGGTATCACATTACTAACGACGATTAAGTGTAAATAACACATAGCTCAAATTGGTAAAGGTTTGCGTTCACATTTCCGAATTGGTTGTTGTTCACTTTCACATAAGTAATAACAGGGAAGCGTTTGTTATCACATACCTCAAACTGGCTAACTTTTGCTCGCACAATACACAAACTGGTAAATATTTGCTTTCACATGACACAAGAAGGATAACGTTTGATTTCAATTAACACAACCTGGGTTTTTGTTTGGTTTCACATAACACAAATTTGTCTAAGTTTACTTCCAGAGAAGTTTAAATGGTTACACTTTACTATCACATACCTGGTAAACGTTTGTTTTCACATTACACCATTCAAGAGTATTGGTCACGATACAATGCTTCGATTCTTTGACGTCATAAACAACGTCATATCGATGAAGGGGGTCGTAATTTGAAATGATATGGAAACATTCTGGCGGGCTGTACCAGAGTTATTGATATTAAGGACATCCATAATACTTTCCAAACTATTCTAACTGATCAAGTTTTTCATAACATTCCCTTGTAGCGCTGGAACCGACTTCATTCCTATGCAAATAGGTTAGATCGAGGCCAGCCTCCAAGTAAATTGGCTGCTGGTCTGTGATCTAACATGTTTGCTACTCTGGGTATCTTTTTCTCAATGAAATTAAGCAGGTGAATAAGGTTTTGGAAAGCAGACGAGACAAAACATTTTTTTAGAAAATTACCCAGCATTCTAAGGGCTAGAATTATGTTGTCAAGCGCATATCTAATGTCATTCTGCTTTCATATGGATGATAACAGGGAAAAAAACGACAGTTTTGTTCGTGCTTCCCTTTTCAGTGTCTGAATGTAAAGTTGACGTTTTCAGGGCTATGGGTGCGAAGCATCCTTAGTCCATTGACTTTACATACCACATGTTGAGGCCTTTTACTTTATCAATAGATACACTTGTGCGAAACCCTAATTACTCATTATGCATCCGCCTTACTGTGCGGACTAATACCTTCGTGGGAACTCCGCAAGGAAAAAGTCCGGATTTACTCTCTTTGTTTTGTTTTACATCTACTCTTTCGTTGGGCGAAGGGGGTTTCGGTCAAAGTCGGTCATTATAATAAAGAGGTTAAACATCATCTCTGGAGTCATCAACAACATATATGAATTCGGCTTCCAACAACATAACGGTTGTTCACGTTGGAAAAGAGTCAGTGGTTTGGCTGAGGAGAGCTTTTCAGTGCTTTTGAGGTGAATTGCCATGATGCATGGACAATCGCAAAGTCGTGTTTGCAGCGATTGAAACACCAAGCAAGCAGATCTACAATGTGATTTGTCCCGTCCTTTATTACATTTTCGTTCGTGGTTTATCTACAATGTACCTAAATACGGTTTTTAGCGATTGTGAACCTTAAGGAAAGAAATTGAATTATTATGTGACCTCAAAATAGAAGGGAGATTATGTCTTTATATTATGCGAAACCATCAATTAATCGATTGATTAAAAAATCGTTAATGGTTGGTGCTAACATTTTACGTAGTCTTTTAGCAAACTATCTTATACACATGCACATACTTTGTTTCTTTGTTTGCCTTCGTTTGCCGTCAACACATTCTGTATATACATATCGTGTGGAGTACTGTGACTTTCCTTCAAAGAATTGTGAAAAAAACACCAACATTTGATGGACGGCATTTAAGGGACAGGACACTTGGGGGATTGAGTTCGTTGCTTTTAATAGAATGATACGCTGGTAAGAAAAAAAAGATTCTGGAGTATTGGCGAGTTCACCGACCATAGCACCACATTATACCACATAATCGTATTCACCGATCATAACTTAACATATTGTTACATATTGGTATTCACTTCATGAGAGGTAGTCCCCCGACTGGCTTACGGAAAGTCGATGGTTCTACCCGTTTGACTAGCCCTTATGAGGGAGTTGAGTATGGAGTCTTCTTCCATCAATAAATAAATCTTGACGCCATGTAACACTCGTATGAATAAGAAAATTGAATTCGTATTCAATGATCAAATAAATGTGAATTAACTTCCGCGGGCAAAAGCTTAGAAATCCCTTCTAGTCTAATCCAAGTTTCTCTACCATAGACAAGCAGGGTTTGATCTCAACTCTCTTATCAAAAAGATTCTCTAATTAGAAGCTTTTAATCCTTTTTGGCAAAATAGTTTCCAATTTTTGCAGAATGGTTTCCATCCAATATCAAAGAGAAAAAACAGATACGTTCATACATTGTTGGTTGCCTGCTGTTGTTTTCAATTTGGACCGTCACAAAGCCGAATATCGTAGAATGGGTTAGCATGACGAATCAACCATACCTAACAATCGAATGAACCAGACTGCGTCGATTATACGGCTGATATGAAGCTACACTGTCCCCGTACGATGACAGGGAAAATATTCCCCCCCCCGCCCAGTCTCCGTCGCCGAAGGGTTAAGTAGATTTGTTAGGAAATCCTCCCACTACTACTGGATCGTTGCTGCAAATTGCGATAATCGGAAACCCTCGATACATATACGGAACATTAAAGAATAGGACGACAAACTCTGTCAGCGTTGTAAATAAGCACGTCATCTCGAGAACGCATGTCATTCGGCTCTTTTCGGCAATTTCCGGCATGTTGATCATTATTATTTTTTGGCGTGTCTCTTTATGATATTTCGTATAAGCATAACATAAAACTGTTTTGTGCATAGTCTTGCCCTCACTTTCAAACTCTATTCTTTTGAGAGGCTAGAAGGATTAATTACAAATGTAGACAGGTGATATTTCTTTATGGATAGATCTGCGATTTCTTTTTCAAAGAATATTTATCTGAAAAACTAAAAAAGAAAATAGACCGGAGGGTGATTCTTACAGTCAAATTATTAATGTTTAATGTGATCAAAAAAGTCTTCGCTGAAACTGGCTCTAAAAGCGATTTGGTTGGGATCTGGTCACTCACTTCGATGAGTATGAGGTATCGTAGCTTTTCAAACCATCCGAATAGGCTGAAGAAGTGCTATTTGCTAAAAATTATGAAAACATGTCACTTTGCAATTTAAAGTCACATGAAAGGAGACAAATACAAATAAATTACTGAAAACATATATGGAGTTCTTTTATTATGTTCATAAAAGTCATGAGAATCAACTTACACATGCATTTAGACCCTATTAAAAGTACTCCTTTAACATAAGTTATTTTGTGCTTGAAATATAGTTGTCTCCAATTCAATCATGTTTATCAACAACCTGTTTGTTTACATATTCAAAATAATGAATTCTGATTGGTCGGTTCAAATATTTGTGTATCAACTGCCAAGGTCAGAGGTGAAAAATGAGGCAATCTGAATTATTCAACTCGCTAATGTGGGTTAATTTCTGGTTGATTTTCTCGTTCAAGTTTTGCTGATGGTTTTTTTTTGCTGATAACTAATTGAATCCGATCAAAAGTTTACCAAATAAAATAGTTTGATGTAGCATTAATCTCCTTGTATGTGCCTTTAAATGAATGTGTATCTTTATTTTATGTTATCTTTATCTTATATTATGTTATGTTATTTTATCCTATTATATGAAGACTAAGGGGACACAATACGTCAAGAAGGAAATATTTTTTATTGTAAGAGATTTCCTCTCTCGTTCTATGTTTTTTCATTCTGTATCTTAGTTGGAAGCCGTGTTTTTTTTTATTTATCTCCTTTGTTTAATTTGTTAACGATCTGTGACGATTTTTCTTCAGTCCTGAAATAAGTCTTCGATTCGTCTGGAAGACCATTCTACCAAAGACCAATGAAGCAAGCATCCGTATACACACATATCCACAATCCTCTTGAAAGGGTATAAGACAAGTCAAAAACGGTAATTCAGCCTCTTTTTTTGGTTAGGCAAGAAATTGAACAGGGCCCGTCTCTAATTTACCGGTAATTAAACTACATTCACACGTCAATTTGCCTTTCCCGTTTTATGGGCATTTGAAAACGAGTTCCAAGCAATCCACCTATGAGAAAGCTGGGATCCATGCACCGGGTGTCTTTTTACGACTAGCTGTGCTCATTGGTATCCGTTCCGTTCTACGTCTTTGGTTTTCAGTTTTGTCATAGATACCCAGGCAGAGGAATCACAGGACCAATGTTTATGATCTTATGTCCGATCAAGATGGCCGCACCACATGTTTTTCTTTTGCTTTTCACCTACTTTGCTAATAATAACCACATTGTGTACGACGGGTGCGCATGTCCAAAATCATCGCCCGTCGACTGCGATTTCTCTGCTGTGTGTAAGACGTACCGCCGTTATAAAGCATTGGTATCATATACCACAAGTACAAGAAAGTTAATGGTCAACTCATGCAGGGTACACAATGTAGCCACCATTGGAAAAGTAGGTGAAAAAAAGCAAAAATACCTGTTCCGTCATGGGTGTGGATTTTGTTTGGACATAGGATCGTTAACATTGGTCACGTGATTCCCCCTATGGTTCTAGAGACCATGTTGACAAACGAGCACACGTTTTTTGTAGAAAATTGATATTCAATGTCTATAATTAAGTAAGTTATTTCATTATTTTCTTTCGTACAACGACTCGCTTTAATCGTATCTAACAACTTTTATTCAGATTGCCTTTCTATCCTTGGTTGTAGGTTTCCAGAAATATTTCCAACTAGCGCCGGTCAAGATATGCATTTAAATACAAAGCGATTCTCACGGCACTTTAAACTAAAAAGGAAATGTCGCATTGCTTTCAATCATTTGAAGATAGAAAGATTCAACGAAAATGATTTTTGTCGAGAACACATTGGATTTGTCCAACTCCAATGCAAATGTTTCGCTTGAGTTGCTTTGTGTTTCTTTGCATCCACGTTTCACGCACCTCTCATAATCGAACCGACAACCATCTATTCTATATCTATACGAAGCGTTGTGATCAGATTGTCAGAATCTGCCATGTTTTGGCCCTTCTTTATTCTATACAGAAACAGTAATTTTGGCATGTTCACAATACCTTCCATGAAAAGATTCAGAGTTAATCCTTGTTGTTTCACTATTCCACACTCTGTTGCCAATGAGAATCTAACAAGCAAACATATCGAAGATCAGCTACTTTTTTCACTACCGGCCATTACTTTTTACCTACCTCTTAAATCGCATACAAAAATAGGTTGGTCAGCGAAGGACACCTCCCTCAGCGCTTCACCTTCCGCGAGAAGTAGTTCTGGAAAAATCCAATGGTTTAAAACATGGCCAACACGCACAAAATATAAAAAACAGTAAAAAAAACACCCCCTCTTATGTCCTAAAAGCAAAACATTTACACACAAAGTAACATTCTAAATCTTCAGGAACTACTTTTTACTGTACAACGACCTCCGGAAGTAATTCCTCAGTGTACTCTGACCAGATAACGATGTTTACCTGCAGCCAGAAGTACCTTCAGTTTGGCTATCCTTCTTAACCCTTATAGTGCTTGAACCGACTTCATGCTTATGCAGACAGGTCAGATCCAGACCAGCCGCAAAGTAAATTGGCGGCCGGCCTGTGATCTAACCTATTTGCTAATCTGAGTATCTTTTCTCATCAGAATTAAGCAGACATGAAAGGGTTTTTGAAAGCAGACGACACAAAAATCTATTTAAAAAAATCACCAAGCATTCTAAGGGGTAACAAACATATCTTTACGACTAACAACAAACTAGATTAGCTATAATTTTCTCGGTTTCTTAATCCCATACATCAGATCGTTCCCGGTGTGAAGTCAAGCAGTTTCCTGGAAAAAAAACATGCATCATCGATGTGGTTATCTAAAGCATTTGTCAGGATGCATGGAAAGGTGTACTGGTTCATAATATAATATTAAACACTCTGTTGAATATATCTCTAAAGCGAAAGGTCACCAATCATGAACACCCAGTGAAAGCCTTTAAGCCGATAACCTTATTCTGAGAACAGTTTTAGTCAGTATTGACATATTGACGCGTGGGGAATTAAGATCCGTTTGCTCAGAAATCGGCTAAAATGCTACTGAGTTACCCTGTACAAAGTCAACCCTGGGATATCGAAAGCTGACGCATCAAACGCATTCTAAAGATTATTGTTGACAAATGAGAAATTGCTCGCAACAATATATTCTCATCATAGAAAAGTTAATGTTTTATTAGTTTATAAATAAAGAGTTGTGCATGGCATTGCCAACAGTACTAATGATACTGCCAACAGTGTTTCAGTTACGTTACGATGAGCGGCTCGTGATAATGGATCAAGACCCAAATATTGAACGCCCATATGGGTTTTTTAACCAAGGTAGAACACTTAACATTAAGTAATTCAACAAAAACATCATTTCTTAAGATCTGGAAACAATTCCAATTGCATTCGTGCAACTCCATTAATTTCTGTTCATTTTGGGGGCCGGTCACAATTCGTCGTGTTGTAAAGAGTTAATCGATAGAACTAGTTTGAAGACGTCCTAAACGTCCTGGAGTACTCGGTATGTTGTACTCGGGGGATTACTGATAGACGGCGCGAGAGTGATTACCGTCTGAGTCGAACGGGCGCTTAGAGGATTGGTTACCAATGACGGTTTGTGATTTGGTCGCCGGCCTGTTTGTTTTACTGGTTTTTGAATGAAGGGAATGCTTACTGTTTCAAACGCTGCTTACTGATTCAATGGCTGTTTACTGATTCAATGGCTGTTTTTTTTATTCAATGATGGCTTACTGATTAAATTACTGCTTACTGATTTGATGACTGTTTCCTGTTCCAATGACTGCTTACTGATTCAATGGCTGGGTACTGATTCAATGGCTGTTTTCTTATTCAATTGCTGCTTACTGATTCAATGCCTGTTTACTGATTCAGGGGCTGTTTTCTGATTCAATGTTGGCTTACTGATTCAATTTCTGCTTACTGATTTAATGACTGTTTCCTGTTCCAATGACTGCTTACTGATTCAATGACTGTTTTTTAATTCAATGGTTGTTTACTGATTCAATTGTTGCTTACTGATTCAATGGCTGCTTACTGGATCAATGCCTGCCTACTGATTCTATGACTGCTTACTTATGCAATGACTGCTTACTTATGTAATGACTGCTTTTTAATTCAATGATTGTTAACTGGTTCAATTGGTGCTTACTGATTCTATGACGACTTACTGATTCGATGACTGCTTACTGATTCAATGACTGCTTTTTAATTCAATGGTTGTTAACTGGTTCAATTGTTGCTTACTGATTCAATGGCTGCTTACTGGATCAATGACTACCTATTGATTCTATGAATGCTTACTGGATCATTGACTGCCTACTGATTCTATGACTGCTTACTTATGCAATGACTGCTTACTTATGTAATGACTGCTTTTTAATTCAATGGTTGTTAACTGATTCAATTGTTGCTTACTGATTCAATGGCTGCTTACTGGATCAATGACTGCCTATTGATTCTATGAATGCTTACTGGATCATTGACTGCCTACTGATTCTATGACTGCTTACTTATGCAATGACTGCTTACTTATGTAATGACTGCTTTTTAATTCAATGGTTGTTAACGGGTTCAATTGTTGCTTACTGATTCAATGGCTGCTTACTGGATCAATGACTACCTATTGATTCTATGAATGCTTACTGGATCATTGACTGCCTACTGATTCTATGACTGCTTACTTATGCAATGACTGCTTACTTATGTAATGACTGCTTTTTAATTCAATGGTTGTTAACTGATTCAATTGTTGCTTACTGATTCAATGGCTGCTTACTGGATCAATGACTGCCTATTGATTCTATGAATGCTTACTGGATCATTGACTGCTTACTGATTCTATGACTGCTTACTTATGCAATGACTGCTTACTTATGTAATGACTGCTTACTTATGTAATGACTGCTTTTTAATTCAATGGTTGTTAACTGATTCAATTGTTGCTTACTGATTCTATGACTACTTACTGATTCTATGACTACTTACTGATTCGATGACTGCTTTCTTATTCAATGGCTGGTTACTAATTCAATGGCAGATCACTGATTCAATAGCGGATCAATTGCTAGCTAATTGATTGTTGGTTGTTATTTGCTGAAGTGTTGATGCCATAAAAGTAAGATCTGTTGTTTCGAACTATTTCTTCTGTTGTCACCATTGTTTTTTTTAAAGACGCGCTGTGCAATTGAGTCACAATAAGTGTTTATAGAGTAATTAGTGTAATGAGTAAATGAATAGCAGCTATTTATGTGGTAATTTGTTCGGGGATCCCTTATAAGTAGGCGAAAACGAATATTGTTCCAGCCGCGCCAAAATACAAGGGAACATGAATGTGTGCAGTGTTCGTTGTGCTTTACATTTAAGTGAAATATTGTTAGTATTATCTTCTCTATCGTTAAAGAGACATAACAAACAACATCCAACAACATCGTTCCCATCCATATTCTCCAACCCTCCGTAGTCTCTTTGACTCCCCTTGGCAATTGGCGTGTTGGTAGTCAATCTTTATGTTTCCCTCTTTTATTGGAATACAGTGAAGGCTCGTTTATCCGGACCCCGAATACCCGGATGTCTCGCAATTCGAACGAAAATGTGAGGGAACAGAATTGTTGTGCAGTAATTTGCTTAAAAAATTGCCAAACAATATCGACATTTGGTCGGTGTTGCAGACGACTTTTGAAAACATTGTGGGTAAAGGTGAAATCGCTCGTGACGAGCAATTTCTCCTTTTCCCACAATGTTTTCTGCCATATCAGAAGAATATTTTTGAATTTCATCACGTTTAGAAATGTCGTCTACAAAACTCTTTCAATATGGGACGGTCGACAATTTGTCGTTTGGTAAAGGGTTATAAGTATACACGTGCATATAGACAGTTTATGTCTTGATGTGTATAAGAACAGGCTCTGCTTCACTAGTTCGGATGATTCGGTATTCCGGAAATTTTGTTTGGAACCGACGTGTTCGGATTAACGAGACATTATCTTGGTATTTGACAAAAACATATTACGTTTACCCTTTGTCTGGCCGTGTTGTTAAATTCGACCATTGTATATAACTATCATTTCGATGAAGATTATCTGTTTTATGACCTAAACAAAGGTTCGTTGAAAAGGGGCGTTAAACCCCAATTTTACAGCAATGAATGCCAACTACGCGGCACTGGGACGATTCGTCTATGCTCAAATTAATCAATACACCGGGTTATTAGGAAGCGAGCGGTTGTCAGTTAATTTGAAATCCCGGATAATTTTCTGAAAGGGAAGTGTAAATAATTAGAATTTAACAAGAACGGAGCGGGGAATCCATTGATGGGCAAATCTAATAAACCTTTTTGAGTTGCGATTTGCTGAAAAAGAAGGTGTCTTATAACCATTACCAAATCAAGGATGCGTGTGAGTGATGCTATTTAACTGTTGTCCCTTGATAGGGAAATGTATTGTGATTTTCAAAATGAAAGCAATGACACGATTCAATCATAAAGAGGGGTCCTGCATGGCTCAGTGGTTAACTCGGCCTACTATAAATCGGGGTCTCCGGTTCGAGTCCCACCGACAGCTCTGGTTTCGCGGGAGTGATCTTTGGCAAGTCACTTCAAAGCACCAACCTAGTACCGGTGGTTCTAAGAAAGCAGTTACATTACTGAAAAATGGTGATACGGCGTTGAACAGCATACAAACTAAACCAAACAATCTTTAATAATATAAATGGGCCACGTCTCGGGAAAAGGGGCACTCGGACATAGCAAACAGTGTAGCCCCAGACCAGCCGCCACGTCAGTGACGTGGCGGCTGGTCTGGGGTTACACTGTTTGCCATCTTAGAGGACATCAAGTTCTACCTTTAAATAAATACAAATAATAACTGTCGTGACAAGATGCTGGAATAATAGCACAAAGAAAGAGCTGAGTCAGCGGTTTTTATTTATGTCCGAGTGCCCCTTTTCGCGTGACGCGGCCCAAATGGCTTATTCCTTCATTAAAATGGTTTCTTTCCTACGTTACAACACGTAACATAATGATGAAAATTCAACTGTATTGCATTTACATCAACATTCCATGGTGTGTGTGAAACAAGCAAAAAAAATAATATTATTTTTGATGCCGGGAACTATTTCTTGTGACAAAGATCTTGTATGGCTTCTGGACCTTGGAACCAGAATAATGCAGAAATGACATACAAATGACACGCTTACTAGGCCTGATCACATGGATGAGCTTGGAACAAGACTATTTCAGATATGGGATGGTTACCGGGTACACTGACAAGCAAATTATTTATGTATTGGTGGAACTTGGAACCAGACCGTATCAGATGGTTGATGGTCCCCGGGTACACTGCCACGCCTTATACATGTATTGGTGGAAATTGGAACCAGACCGTATCAGACGGTTGATGGTTCCCTGGTACACAGACAAGCATTTAACATGTATAAGTGGACCTTGGAACCATACTGTTTCAGATATGGGATAGTTCCCGGGTACACTAACAAGCCTTGTACATGTATTTGTGGAACTTCGAACCAGACTGTATCAGATATGAGATGGTTCCAGGTTACACTGACAAGCCTTGTACATGTATTTGTGGAATTTGGAACCAGCCTGTATCAGATATGAGATCGTTCCCGGGTACACTGTCAAGCCTTGTACATGTATTGGTGGAACTTCGAACCAGACTGTATCAGATACGGGATGGTTCCCGGGTACACTGACAAATCTTGTACATGTATTTGTGGAATTTGGAACCAGACTGTATCAGATATGGGATGGTTCCAGGGTACTCTAACAAGCATTTTTCATGTATTAGTGGAAATTGGAACCAGCCTGTTTCAGATTAGGAGATGGTCCCCGGTTACACTGACAAACCTTGTACATGTATTGATGGAACTTGGAACCAGACTGTATCAGATATGAAATTGTTTCCGGGGTACACTGACAAGCATTTTTCATGTTTTAGTGGAAATTAGAACCAGCCTGTTTCGGATTATGAGATGGTCCCCAGTTACACTGACAAACCTTGTACATGTATTGGTGGAATTTGGAACCAGACTGTATCAGCTATTAGATGGTTCCCGGGTACACTGACAAGCCTTGTACTTGTTTTGGTGGAAATTGGAACCAGACTGTATCAGATATTGAATGGTCCTAGGGTACAATTACTATCCTCCCGCTCACAGTTGGAGACCTAGAAACCAGACAAGGTCAATGGTGCCATTGCTACTTAGGGTTCCATTCTTTCCCAATCTACATAGGCTGTGTTGACTGACAATTAAGGGAACTGTTGGTAGCTTAAGGTGCTTGTAGACAGATGCGAGGAAGTTTTGAAGTTAGGAATCAATGTCTTTTAAATGCACAGCAGTTATAATGTTATGTGATACGCACAGTAGACTAGTCATTGGAAGCAAATTTAGGGTCTTTAAATTTTATATGCTTTGAAGTGTGTATAATGTGATTTAGCAATTAATTCGAATATTAAACCATGACAACGCTTTTGAGATCTACTGCATTATAACTGTTCACAATTGGATTAATTGACGCTTCTTGAATTAGTTATGCTTTCAATATCTACACCTTTTAAATTTATATCAAAGAACAATTCAAAAACTGTATTGTTTCAACGACATTTCATTTTTCCTTTCAATTTCTCTTAACTGTGAACATCATCTTTAATGACAATTATTTTGTTTAACTTTTAAAGTTTTTTAAGTTTAAACTCATTCACTTTACATCGATTGTGACGGAAACTTGTAGCTTGTTAAATTCACTCTCGATGACTGCTTCCTGGATACTAAACCAGAACTCTTTACCCTTAACTCCTAAAGTGCTGGAACCGACTTCATGATAATGCAAATAGGTTAGATCACAGGCCAGCCGCCAATTTACTTGGCGGCTGGCCTGTGATCTTACCTGTTTGCTACTCTGAGTATCTTTCCTCATCAAAATCAAGCAGACATTTAAGGATTTGAAAAGCAGACTACCAAAAATCTATTTTAAGAAAATTACCCAGGATTCTAAGGGTTAACCACTAAAACTAACTACACGAAGGACACACAGTACAGAACATGAGAAAGTCAGGAACCTTGGAGACTGACTGGGGCAGCGAGTAATCCACAGCATAGCGTGACGAAACTACCAACTATTTTCAGACAAATTGCATGAATCGATGTTATCAGCGAAGGTTGCAATGAATTAATCCGGAACGTCAAGATAGGTCTATCTCCCATCTATTTCTCTCCCGTACAGACGTCAAGATCCTTGTTGATTCGATTTCCTTCAATATTTCCCTGTCATGTCTCAAATCAGATTAAAACTTCTGCCCTATTCTATATAAGAATTTTTGTGGGCGAGAAAAGACATTCGACTTTGGTTATGAAACATGTCTTTGAGTAGCTTCTCGTGGGTATTTATTTTTGGTCTTACGCCATGTGAACAACAGCTATGTTAGATAACAGGAACTTACTTATAAATGTAAGTGTCGTCGATTTAAGACACGACAACTCGGGTTTGTTCTCCAAATATGAGCTAACTGCTTTAATTTGGAGTGTTCTATAGTCTAATACTGGCGAATTGCATACGGAGCACGTCTTTGATATTTGAAAGGAGGTAAATGTTCAAAGGAAACTTGATAGATAGAAACGACGGTGCTTGTTTTACTGTAGGTACTTCATGTACAGACAACCTGTACTCTGACACGAATGTGATCCGCCTAAAGGCACACCAGAAAAATCCATTTGTCGTGACTTCACTTTTTACAAGAAAAGTCTTGTCTCAAATCTTTACAAAATTACACTGTATCGGGTATCAAATTTTGTTCAACGTATTATTGCAGTTTAACACTTCAAACAATGTTATCATAGACAGCAAGTAGCAAACATGGAAAACTTATTTAAGATGTTAAACTGTACATATCGAGTTAAGTGAAACTAGGCACCCCTTTTCATGTCAGCTTCGGCATTATATGGCGCGTTAAAGACTGTTTCTTTTACTTCGAGAGGCTATTGACCCTCACATTAACCCATTACTTATTACATACAGGGTTGACTCGTTTCCTGATAGGGACTATTTTCTTTGTATTACAATGCTATCTATCCTGACAGGGATTACAGTGATGTCTCGTTTATCCGAACACGCCCGTTCCCAACAAAATGTCCGGATTACCGATTCATCCGGACTAATGAAGTAGCGCATGTTCTTATACACATAAAGACATAAACGGTCTGTATGCACGTGTATACTTATAACACTTTAGCAAACGCCAAATCGTCGACCGTCCCAAAAATAATCTTCTGATATGGCAGAAAACATTATGGGAAAAGGAGAAATTGCTCGTCACGAGAAATTTCTCCTTTTTCCACAATTTTTTCAAAAGTTGTCTGCAACAAACTGGTCAAATACGTCCGTTCCCTTTCAATTTCGTTCGGATTGCGAGACATTCGGATAATCGGGTCCGGATAAACGAGGCTTCTGTTTCTGTCAACAATAATCATTCCTTATAGGAACTATTTTCTTTTAACAACAATGCAATTAATCCTGATAGGAACTATTTTCCTTCAACAATGCCATTTGTCCTGGTATTGGCATTTTTCTTCAGAAAAATAAATATAATGCAATATATTCTAAAATTGACTATTTTCTTTCAACATCAATGACACCTATACTAATAGGGGCACTATTTCATTCAACAACAATGCCATCTTTCATGGTAGATACTTTTCCTTTCAACAACATTGACATCTATCATGAAGGGACTATTTTCTTTCAACAACTACATTGTATGTCAATTATTCGATAAGTACTATTTCATTCAACAACAATGCCATCTTTCCTGGTAGATACTTTTCCTTTCAACAACATTGATATCTATCATGAAGGGACTATTTTCTTTCAACAACTACATTGTATGTCAATTATTCGATAAGTACTATTTCATTCAACAACAATGCCATCTTTCCTGGTAGATACTTTTCCTTTCAACAACATTGATATCTATCATGATGGGACTATTTTCTTTCAACAACTACATTGTATGTCAATTATTCGATAAGTACTATTTCATTCAACAATAATACCATCTTTCCTGGTAGATACTTTTCCTTTCAACAACATTGACATCTATCATGAAGGGACTATTTTCTTTCAACAACTACATTGTATGTCAATTATTCGATAAGTACTATTTCATTCAACAACAATGCCATCTTTCCTGGTAGATACTTTTCCTTTCAACAACATTGACATCTATCATGAAGGGACTATTTTCTTTCAACAACTACATTGTATGTCAATTATTCGATAAGTACTATTTCATTCAACAATAATACCATCTATCCTGGTAGGAACTACTTGCTTACTCAAATCTTCCCTGATAGGGACTCTTTTCTTTGAACAAGAATACAATCTATCCTGATAGGGCTTAAATATTTCAACAACAACAATGTCAACGATCTTGAAAGGGGCTACCCTTTTCAACAACAATGGCATATATTCCGCCAGACGAGAGCTTTCAATCGTAGCATGAAAATCATTTTCATTTAGGACAGAAACGAAAATATATTCGGTAACAAATTAAACCTTAAATCAAAGATTTGTTATTGTGACGCATCTGCTGCAAACAACTATTTAAAACCTCTGTGGCAAAATGAATAACTGCTCACAAAAGCTTATCCGTCTTTTCGTTTTAGTGATTTATTTTCAGTACCAAAAGAGGTGTATTCATTTCATGTTTTGCTTTGTCGTCTGCTGCTGCTTTCAATTCGGACCGGTCATTTAGTTCCATGCTTGTGGAACTGGATTAACCCTTATAATGCATATGCAAAAAGGTTTGATCCAGGCCACCGCCAAGTAAATTGGTGGCTGGCCTGGGATCTAAACTGTTTGCTACTTTGAGTATCTTTCCTCATAAAAATTGAGCAGATAATTAAGGTTTTTGAAAGCAGACGACACAAAAATCTATAATTAGAAATTTACCTAGCATTCTAAGGTTTAAGGGAAAGAAAATATATTTTAAAGTCAAAATAGATAATCATATTATTTCCCTAGCATATTCTTGTCTTTTACATGTTCTCTATGTAAAGCGAAAAGTATTTTATCTTCATTACGAACATGAGAGAGATGCGCCATTTTAGCATCACAGCAGCGTGTGCCAGACTGCAGACACGACTCGTCTGTTTAACAAAGGTGCATTATTTCGACTCTTCCATATAAAAGAATTAATCACTGCGTCCTAGCAGGATGGTTTTTAAATCACATTTCATGTGATAATCGATGAGAAATGATCGTCATGGGATGACCGACTCTGATTTCGTACTGATTTACGCAATCCTATTTTTTTTAACCTTTACAGTGCTGGGACTGACTTCATGCTTATGCAAACAGGTTAGATCACAGGCTAGCCGCGAAGTAAATTGGCGGCTGGCCTGTGATCTAACCTGTTTGCTACTCTGAGTACCCTTCCAAAACAAAATTAAGCATATATTTAAGATTTTTGAAAGCAGACGACACAAAAATCCTTTTTTAGAAAATTTCACAGCATTCTAAGTGTTGAAATGTCGAAATCATTGCCTATCCCCATTGTATGATGTATGGTAACTGCTGACTTGTTCAAATTTGAAGCAGTATCATATGATGCTTATAGACAATAGGATGACATTCTTTTGCGAAATGATTAAATATATTTTGACAAGATCAGTGCGCGTTTGTTTTAATGTATAATTTTAATTGCAACAGAGGTTTCTTGAGTTGACTTCAATTACAATAATTTTAGTTTGTCTTTTTGGTAGGTCGACTAAGGTCTGAGTGTTTAAAATCATCGATTGACTGAAAGCATTTGGGGGATATGCATCCCTTGTTATGTTTTGAGAGAGGTGTTTTATTGTGACATACCACGAATAAAAATTATTGTTGTCAAAAACTCATCTTTATCGGATATCCATTACTGATTTTACATTGTATACTCATTTATAGGACAGAAAAAGTAATGATTAAAACATATTGAGAGGTAAGTTCGATAAATCATTTTGTACTTTCAATTTCGTGAAAACCAATCGATGCATAGTATATGCGTTTTATTCTTTTATATGTGTTTTTATTCATGTGTTTTTTATCTTATTTTTTTCGTGGTTTCACTTTTTCCCAATACCAATGCATCGTTCCTTTAGACTAGTATCATTGTATGTGGGTTGATTTGATCTTCCAATCGGCAACCCCCATCACCCAATGGGCTAATAGGTCTATGACGGGTCGCCATTAATGGCTTTTTTTGTTTGCCCGATGCGCATGCGTCAGGTGACAGCTGACACGTGCTGATGACACACTAGCCTCGTTTGTGACACAAAAGGATGCGTCACTCACGGGCGTTCGTGAAAACTCACGATATCTCGTGATAGCTTGTGAGCCAATATACCAACGACCGAACGACATAGAAGCCTCTCTTGCTTGCATGGTACTACTCTAACATATGTGGATTGAGCAGGAGAATGCATCAGAGAATCGTTGTAACAGTTTAACCCTTGTAGTGATTAAACCAACTTCATGCTTATGCAAACAGGTTAGATCAAGACTAGCCGCCAAGTAGATTTGCGGCTGGCCTGTGATCTAACCTGTTTGCTACACTGAGTATCTTTCCGCATCTAAGGTTTTCTAAGTATTTAAGGTTTTGGAAAGCAGACGATACAAAAATATATTTTCATAATATTACCCAGCACTGTAAGGGTTAAAGGCAAACCAGCCTCGATTGAGACACATGTTGAAGCCTGTAGACTGTTACATGTATCATATTTAATATGTTCCTCGATATATATCTCTCTATAGCATGCATCCGTCCAGGAAACTGCAGATTATTAACGAAGTTCTATTCACTCCTGTCGTGACAAACCACTGCGTTCCTGTATTATTTGGCATCTGTATGTTCACATGTACATCATATGCCCTACATATGTCTAGTTCCATAATTCTTTATAACAGTCTTTGATAGAACCTTGAAATTAACCTTACCTGTATAAACATGTATGTAATTGTGTTATTATAATCATAGAAAGTGTCTTATAGGCTCATGGCGCCCGATGTAGCGAATAGTACTCATATTATTAATCTCATTTGACTAAAATGTGTACATTTGTCACTAAAGTAAACGATGTACTTACTTACATACTTATCAAGTCATACCTTGTCGATTGTCAATCGTAACCCATCGGCAAATTCCGGATGACTCGGGGGAAATCCCAATCACAGCTTGTAATGTGTGAGATACCCTGTCAGATCGCTTCCTATATTGGTCATGCTTTGATTCCAAAGCTTTAATTAAAAAACTAACCAGTCTTTATTAACATTGGAGTTTGGTACACATACTTACGGTATTTCTTCCTAGAAATATGATTCAATTCGCGGCATAAAATCAAACTGTTTTCTGATGGCATTAAAGAAATGCGAGACTTTTTTAGGTTATACAGCGCCAGAATGTCGTTTTTCTGTGGCTTTTCTGTAACAAAGTAAACGTTTTGTACATGCAATATTTGACAACTGGGAGAGGATTATTGATCGTTTTTACTCAGAATGTTACATAGTTAATGTAACTCTTTGATGCGAACACATCCTCCTAGAAGAGGGGATATACATTTGGAGGAAATTATGAAACAGCTCAAAAAAGAAGTGTAGCAGCTATACCTACATGTTTAACACGTGTTTCAACTTAATCGAGACTGAGCCGTAAAGGAACTATCTCTCAGATTGTGCTCACTAGAACCGACCACGTGGTTTCATTTTAAGATAATGAAACGAATTTTAAATCCTATACATGCGCATTCAAACGTTTGTATGAACGCCAAGATGATTGTTTCTAAAAGTACCACCGATTACTTATGTGCACTTTTAAAAAATCATGATGATTGTTTACGAAACAACCTGTTTTAACGGATAATAATACCTTCAACATAAATGTGCTCGACCACACGATTAAAAGAGGGGATGACATGTGCTTATATAGTCTAGTCTCATGAAATATGTGAAGTAAAGATTGTAAAGTAAAGATTGAATCATTTACCTGTGATATAGCCCTTTTAAACAATGAAGATTTGTTAAGAAACGTGTACTTAACCAATTACCAAACAATAACGGCATTCGACCAGTTTGTTGCAATTGACTCTGGAAAACTTTGTGGGAGCAATGTCTCCTTTTCCCACAATGAGTTTTGCCCTGTCAGAAGATTATATTTCAATTTCATCACATTTTGAAAGTCGTCCGAAAACTCTTTGAATTTGGGTCAGTCGGGAATTTGGCGTTTGGTAAAGGGTTAAACGATGAACAGGCCAATACCGACACATTGAACTCTGAAAAAAGGATACGCTCAAAGCTCTCCGTTTGGATGGTGTGGTGCTACCAACACCATACCTCACAACTGGGCGATCTTATAAAGGTTACGCATCCGACAACTTAGAATACAATAGGTAATTTTCTTTTTCCAACAACATTTTAAATATCTCTGGAACAAACATATTCCTTTGGTATTCCTATTTTGCGAAAGATCTTCGAATTTGTGATGATTAAAATATCGCTATTAAGTAAAATATCAAAGATGTATATCCCACTTTCTATCTAAGTCACATTCGTATTTCAGCGTCCAAGACCAGCTAATGCGATTACCACCGACTGATCTTGGTCCATGCAATACGAAGTATCTCTAGGGAATGTTTTTGCTCGTTGTCGGGGCTAGATAGAGATGTCTACTCCTTCCTTCCCAGCTTTATAACAAAGCAGAACCGCTTTGAGTAATGCGCAAATATTGATTCTTTTCCCCCATCCACTGGACAATATTTATAGATTTCCGGAACGCCGAGTGAAGTCCATCTACTTATTTACCCGTGCCCGTGTACCGGTGCGCGCGCAAACGTAACGGCTGGTTCCCTGCTGGCTCTTTGTCTCTTCGACTGCATAGTCGATTAAGTGAGCGGGGCCCCTTTCTTGCAATCGGTACTTAAGCCTTGGGACCTTTGGCCTCTCTCAGAAAGGCACGTATTGTAACGAACCGAGCAAATGAACCTCTCAAAGAGACAAACACATCCGATCAGTGAAAAACACTGTCGTACACTGATCGGTTGTGTTGTCTATACAGTGAAGCCTCGTTTATCCGGACCCCGATTATCCGGATGTCTCGCAATCCGAACGAAATGGTAAGGGAACGGAATTATTTGACCATTTTGTTGCAGATCACATTTGAAAACATTGTTGATAAAGGAGAAATTGCTCTCTGCCATTACAGAAGATTATTTTTGAATTTCATCACGTTTTGAAATGTCGTCTGCAAATTCAATTTGGGACGGTCGACAATTTGGTGTGTGCTAAAGGGTTATAAGTATACACGTGCTTACAGACTGTTTATGTCTTAATGTGTATAAGAACATGGTCTGATTCATTAATCCGGATGATTTTTCATCCGGAAATTTTGTTGGGAACGGGCGTGTTCGGATTAACGAGACATCACTGTATATATACCAACATGTTCCCTCAAACAATGCATTAGGTTCCTAATTTGCATAAACGTTCGACGAACGTTACATAACTCCCACTTCCGAGAAGACTCGTCCCGAGTCTTGGCCCTTGGGAAACACGTGGGGAAGGCAACTCCGATAGAAGGAGAGGTCTTAATCCCACCGCTGCCACCAATGTAACGAACCGAGCAAATGAACCTCTCAAAGAGACAAACACATCCAATCAGTGAAAAACTCTGTCGTACACTGAGCGGTTGTGTTGTCTATATATATATCAACATGTTCCCTCAAACAATGCATGAGGTTCCTAATTTGCATAAACGTTCGACGAACGTTACAGTATGATCGATTCCATCGTAAACGTTAAAAAGAGCGCCCTAGAAAAGTGTTAACTAAGACGTGAACGGAACTTTAGTCTTAGCTATGAGATATGTTGCATACTTTTAAACGCATGTCAAATTGTCATTAAAAGATACAATGTTACTTTGATAAAAAAAGGTTTTCGTCAATTTTGTAAACGTAGGCGCCTTTGTGAGACAGGACCCTGGCCTGTGCGTAAACCATGCTATAGTGCCAAGATCCAAGGATAACAGTACCTTTAAGGTTTGGTATGGTTAAGGTAAAAAGTCAATGTCTCTAACATGAATTCTACAATCATTATTTGAGAAATCCTTAAAGTGTTTTTTCTCATTAAAAGCACATCAATGGCTCACCTACTTACATACACATACTACCCATACTGGTAGGCCGATGTGTATGAAAACGGTGCCTCTGAGGTCCTGATAATGGAGCGGACTAGATCCTGTAGCACTATTGCTTGTGTGGGTACATGGTGGCGAAATCTCATTTTGATTTAATCATCCGTAAATGCTGAATAGTTTTTCAGCACCTGTCCGTAAAACGGTTATATAGTATATTCAAATGAATATTCACTTGTCCATGAAGGCTTTTGGACAAGTTTGGCGATACAGACATTTGATTTTGCAACCACTGGGGTTTAGCATATAAGGGGTATATGTGCTCTTTAGACTTGCCCTGACGAGTCAAGTCTTTCTGCCATATAAGTTTTTTTCTTGTTAAGGTTGCGATACATTGGCATGTGTGGTGCTTTTAAAAGGACTATCAGGCGCTTAGAATGGTTTGTAGAACAGGACGCTTTAGAGGTTTCCTTTATGTCGTATATGGTTTGCAAGATGAATACGACTACTTTGCGATCTATGTTGCCTTCTTGCTTATGCTGCAATAATTTGGGATGTGTGGTGCTTTAAAAACGAATATTGAGTGCCAAGAATGGTATGCTTTAGAGGTATATCTTGCGTCAATGGAATGTTTGTGAAGCGCACACTGGTGAATATAACGTATAAATAATGGCTAAACTTTATAGCGTCGTTCTTGCAATGTTGAAACTGCATCAAACAGCAAAACGATGCCTAGCCACCATCACCGAGGGTTCCGATTAAATGTGCGTGTGAGGTGAAATGGGTGTTTCTTGTGTTATAAGATCAAGCGTCAGACGACAATGAAATGTTGCATGCGAGGTAGATTAAGCAAATTCCAGCCGGTGGTTATATCGAGTGCTTTAGGGTCGGAAATGTGCTAGTTTGAATTACTCCGTCACCGACTTTTGCCAATCCAATCCCCTCTCTCCTATTGGTGATCTTAAATCAGTCCATGGTTCGCTTAGACAAGTGATAGAGTACGGTATATACATGTAATTGTCCTATCGTTTGGTATACAAAGTTCCTTCCAGCGACAGTATTGAGTACCCATATATCTTACCTGTACTCACCATGAACTCATTTTCGCCTCAAGTTGGCGACACTTGTGCAGTGGTAGAGCGATGGTCAAGTGTTCAAATCCCCGTTAGACGAGGTGACAATTTCCTGGACTAACCCACAAACCGGTCAAAATATGGTGAAAAAAGTACCGCTTACATAAAGGAATCGTATTTTTACCTTTTTAGAGGCCTGACGTAATGGGCAGTTCCCGCATAGGCTGATCCCGGTCGATCCTTTACGTCATTGTGACGATAGCCCTGTCATATCCACTCGTTACATGACACAATACTTGATGTAGTCCCACTCAGTAAATCACTGATAGAAATGTGTATGATTTAGCCTCGGCAAGTATTGTGTCATTTATATATAGCACTTAGCGCTTCCGTATCCTATTCCGACCAATACGTCAGTACAAAGAAACATTATTAGATTAATGGCATACTGAATCAAGCTGCGTCAAGGAAAAATATGACGGTTTGCTATTGACTTCGTGTTTGGCCTTTTTAGTAAGTTTCATCATTGCTAATGCACTGTGGGCAATGATAATTTCTTTGCGTTTTATTTTGCTTGTACTCATTCATCTTCTGTTTTTTTCTGCCAATTTGGCTTTATGCGTGAAAGATTCAGAGAAGACAAACGTTTCATATAGCATTTGAAATATGCGTTTATGAATCGCAAGGTATCGCCAAACAATCGTACCCGTTATATGTTGTCAAATCCGTTAAAATTCATTCTTACTTTATGATGGACGTACATAAACAGGGATGGTGACATCTGAGTTTATTGCCTGTCCGTGAATGCCAAATTGTTTGCTGCACTTGTCATTAAAGTGGTTGTATTGTAAATTTCGGAACAAATTCACTTGTCAATGAAGACTTTTGGACAAGATGTACAATCGAGATTGCCACCCCTGATAAAGGTCAAGACACGTAGTCTTTCAACTCATATATTTCTTTATTCTTATACCGGAGAATCTATGTGCGTATGGTTGTCGGTTTGACTGACCTCGGAGGTTTTTTATACCAAACTGCTTCTACTATTCCAATGTATCGCAGCGGAAATTGAAATTTTATGATTAAACCAAACCCTTTTAAAAGTATAAAATCCCATTCGTTCATGCTTAGATGACTTAGATTTTAACGAAAGCGATACACATGTATTTGATGTTTGATGTTTAATCATTTATGCTCTGCAATGCATGTGACCTTCTCGTAATGTGTATCGACGATTCTAATACAACGAATTAACTTTTACCAGGCAATGCATGGGATTTTGTGCAATCGACTGAATGATATGTTTCAACTTCATGTTTTGAAAGTATGAAATTTGCCATTTTTGTTTGAGCCATGAAACAACCATCAGGAGAGACTTCAAAGAAGCTTCAAGCTTCCTTCACAGTTGAATAGGTAAATAAAATAGATAAATTAAAGAGCGGATTTGCACCAATCTGTGTAATTTCGCCCTTAAGATTGTTGGTAAATCAATCTATAATTAGAGCCGTGACGTCACAAGCTTGTACTCAGACCGCATTGTGTTCGACAGGAGCGCGTTTGCACAGATATTATTCGTCTACGAAAAAACTCCTGTACATTTTCCTATTTGCCAGCTTGATATTGATTCAACTGTTGTTTTTTTAACCTGTTTTGTAGTTATCACACGTCACAATCAATTCCCCCGTGATATACTTAAAAAACTATTTTTGGACTAGCACCTTAGTCCATTGAATTTACATACCACCTTTTGAGGGATGGTACTTAATCAATACACAAACAGCGGTCTTACCCCAATTACTCATAAAACATCCGCCTTCATTATGCGGACTAATACCTTCTTGGAACTAGGAATGTAGTCCGGATTTACTCGCTTTCTCTTGCTTTATATTATTATTACTGTTGCCTCATTGGAAATCGTAAAATGTCCAGATGTTCGAAAAATAGACTATCGTTCAGTCTCTATTCACAGAAATAGAAATTATAGTAATAGTGGTAAAAGTAGCAACTGTTTTCTTCGAGATGTTGCCCAAAGAAATTTTCAAATGTATCCTCAATTATCTTGCTTTAAACGCACCTTAGTCCTTCAGCGCTATCGGCGCTTTGATTACGCATGTTTCCATTGTGATGCGGTACATAGGTACAGAAAAAGCCTTATCGCGCTGTGTTGCGTCAGCTTACAAGGGTTTGTCGTTTCTGATGACGTTGACCGCTGAACAGGATGGGCCTCTGCAACAATATACATACAGATGCTTCTTCTTGGTGGAGGCAATCACGCTTCTAATTGTCGTCTGCGATCTCTTTGTTCCATGCGTTACAATTAACCGAGATTTAAACACATCCGGATTACTTTATATTTCACGCCCGTTGTATGCAGTTGTCAACAACAACAACGACAGAGTAATGAATCACGTCTGTTATCTCACGAAAAGTATCGAGTTTCATCCAAAGCTCTGTAGGGAATATACCGCAGAGATGCTTTTATCATATAGCGATTAACCCTTTACCAAACAATAATGACATTTGATCACTTTGTTGCAGACGACTCTGGAACACAGTGTGGGAAAGAAGAAATTGCTCTTAACGAGCAATTTCTCCTTTTTCTATAATGTTTTCTTCCATATCAGAAGATTGTTTTTAGAATTCATCACATTTTGAAATATCGTCTGCAAACTCTTCCAATTTGGAATAGTCAAATCTTTAACGTTTGGTAAAGAGTTAAAGGGTTTGCTGCAAACGATTTGAATTGTATAGTGTGTGAAATCTGACGACAACAACTCCCATCATTCCAGAATGATTAATATGTTTACTGTTATTCCCATTCGTATGTCTATCTCTAGTTGTTATGTGTCGATGTGTTTGTATCCTTATAGGTCTTTGTTTAATATTTATTCAACCTCTATTACGTCGTTTTTCCTGCATCTCGAGCTCAACCTCTTCATGTTTTCAATACACATCTCGGCCTCTATTTCGTTGTCTTTCTCATTCTCTATCTCTGGCTTTGTCTATGTCTTTATCAAGAAATCTCCCCATACATTTATCTTTTGTCCTACTCGATCTCCACTTGTTTCTCTACATCAACGTTTAATTGAAATTCTAGCTCTATTTCTATCTCAAGCTTTAGTCCGATCATTATCTTGATATCTAATCATACATTTTAGTGTTGTATGGCCCTCGGCATGGACACTGGACAGAGAATGAATATGTGAAGCATTGTCGATGTGACAGAAATAGTTTTAATCAAGCGACTCATTTTTATTTGAACTGAGCATTTGTCAAAAACGATTTAAAAATAACATGATTTGCTCGTCGTCTGCGAATCCTCTTTTCTTTAACAAGTTTTCGACCAAATCCTAACGCATTCGACTAGGCCTCAAATCTCTCAGAATTGATTTCCCCGCAAAAAAGAACATTTACATGTGCAAATGGCAGCGCGAGTAACGAAATCAGCACGTGTTAATGGTTTAGTATTCCGTTCAGTCATTAAATACCAATTTGCATGTTAGGAATTACGAGGCCTGGTTTCGAGGGTTTTCTCTATTAACGGGATTACGTTGGGAATTGTGCACCGGATTGGGTTGTTTTTGTAAATGACAAACGGCCCGAATAAATACTGCAGATTTGCATGTGTTATCATCTTTTCAACATTTATCCATTTTATGACGGATACCACTCTAACAAAACCCGAACTTTTCTCCAAGTTTTAAAGATATAACAGTTATACCAAGGGAAGTAAGTCATTGTTTCGTACTTAATATTTATTTTTGGCACGACAAGGCCTTGTGTCGAACTTACAACGTTTACAAAATGTGATAGAGAGTCTTCCTTTGCTCTAAGCTGTTGGTCCGGTGGTAAGTTCACTAGTCTAAGAATACACGGTTATTAACGGTTATTTCAACAATAACTTACTTATTTAACGGATATTCCTGGATTCAGACCAGTACTACCTTTGAAGTGATAATGGTGGTTCTATTACCCTGTGTCTAATAGAGGGAAGCCGTTACTGCCATCGCGATTTGGTATCTTGTATGACCCGCCGTGGTATCGAACATAGAACCTTCCACACACTTGACCGACACTCTACCTATGTCAAACAGCAATGGCCACTAGGCAAGTAAATCTGTCCTTGGATACATGTATCTTGTGTTTGAATACTGTTTGATAACAGGAAGTAACACCAGTCCCTGTCATTCATCAGAAATTCTGTTTTGACGAAACAATTCTAAAAGGACAATTAGAAGCACTAATGTAGGGGTACATCTGGGTACCGTTTTACTAAACAGTTTACGCTTAAGATTTTCGTAAGTCTAAAACAAAAGTTCCTCTTAGTTCATTATTGACCTAAGCAATATTGCAAAGTAACACATCATTGGAATCGTCTCTCTGAGACGCTTCCAATGAAGTGTTACATTGCAATATTGTACTTTCATTGAAGATACTATCGATGTTTATCAGTTATGACTTACGCAAATATTTTCCCTAAGTTGCTTAGTAAAACGTTACCCTGGAAGGTAACTTATCATGTGTCACAATGATTTCAACCCAAAATCGTATATTTGTGGAGGACAGTGGTCAAGGGGTACAAGGGTCGTGGTTCGAATCCCATGAGTAACGGGGTCCATTTTTCGACGTTTTACTAATCCACATTCGGAGTGACTACTGGTTGGGTATCCAGGAAGAAGTTTTCCGAAAGATTAAACTTTTCTGGCTTTGTTACTCGAAAGAGCGATGGGCAGTACACGAAGATAGATTTATATCAACAGAAGATTTTCTTTCGCGCTTTTTAAAATCAAATTTCTTTCGGTTTGGTCCATTTACAAATTTCACTACGGGGAATAGATAGATTAAACAAAACGCAGCTCACGACAAATCACAGATGAGCGTCGGTTTTCAATTGAACCAAATGTTCCACTTAAACCGCTCGTAAAATCTTCTCAACATTGCAATATGTTTGCAATTACCAATTTTCCTGGTTCCGTGTGTTTTGCTTTCTATAATTTTTAAACACAAAGACACAAACGAGACGAAGCAATGATAGCTATAAATGTACAACAGCAATATATTTCCTCTCAAATTCGATTAAAATTATTGTCACAAAATCAGAAAATGAATGTGGTGATTATTGAACTCAGACAATTTTGAATGTTATCACAAAAAAAATCAAAACCTTAATGAAAATAAACGACACCGCTCTAGGACTTCGTTTCTCATTATGCAAATACAGATGATCTGGAAAACTTTGTGTGTGACTTTTTGAGCCTCTCGCAGACTGTGGTTTGAACGGATTTCACCTCTTTATGGTTACCTCAGATGCGAACTAATGACATGTCCAATTTGAAAGCAAATTCAACTCATATCCTATCAGTTATAACAATTTATTAAAGACACAAGGTAGTAGCCATTATGACAGAAAGATGTATTGCCCATTACGAAAATGGCGTCAAACAACAAACTCAAACGGGCAGCACATGTATCACGATACAAAACGATATAATAAGCTACTACTGTATAAACATTTAAGGAACGTCTTATATTTTAAACCAATTAAAGTGTCGATTGATACAAAAAAGTTGTTCTTCTAGTGTCTTACTTGTTCAGATTTGTCAACTAGTCGCTGGAAAAATACCAAAAAAAGCGCATGTACTTTAATTGTATGCTATCTATACACCTATAGATCTATGAATCTATTTTAATATTCTTTGTCAAGCGTGAACTGTATATGATCCAATTGGAATACAATTTTCTTTATTCTAAATAAAGGAAGCACTTTTAGTATTCACGGAGACAAAGAGATGCTGACACAACTGAGGTGGTCTGTATTTAGACAGACTATCCAATGGTGTTGCGACAATTAGGCACACGATGACAAAACCTCATCATAAAGTCATCAGACAAGCGAGTGATATTAAGCAATAACCTTTTAATGGTGATATGGCATGGGTTGGTTTCCATTAAACAATGCTCTCGCGGATGCATGGGTGGATTGATGCTTTTAAAATGATGTTCTGTTCTTGTGAAATATAAAGGTAAATAGCTGCGACATCAATCGTACTTTTAAATCATACTTTGTATGTTATCGTGAGATTTCTTCGTGTTGTTCTCTATAAGTTGTATTTTCAAAATAGTTAAGGACTTCTCACTTATTAGTGTTGACTAAATTGGTGTTCAGTTCTTATTGAGTATTCATTTAATGGACGATTAGTTTGCACTTTTAAGCTTCCACGGAGCAGTGTTTAACCCTTTCACAAACAACAAATTTTCGGCTGTCCCAAATTGAAAGGGTTTGCAGACTACATTTCAAAATGTGATGAAATAGAAAAATATTCTTCAGAAAGGGCAGAAAACCTTGTGGGAAAAGGAAAAATTGCTTTAAAATTGCTCGTCACGAGCAATTTCTCATTTTCCCACACTGTTTTCTAAAGTCGTCTGCAACAAAGTGGTCAATTTGCTTGGGAAAGGGTCAAACAGGTGATAAGTTATCACAAAGAAGTGTTCACTTTATCATTAAGTAATTGACGCTGATTTCTTATCACTGAAAAGATATTACCTTATGGGAAGATCTAAATGATCAGTGTTAGTGAGAAGTTCTTCAAAATCTCAAATAACAAGAATATTTGCCTTTCTTCTAAAAATATAATCTCAAGACCCGGTGGACAGTTTTAATTTTTGCAATGAATGAAAGAAATTTGCTTTTCTATGATGATTTTTAAGCAACTTGATTTATTTACTGAGGGGCCTTCGTGTCCTAGTGGCTAATTTTACAGAACTTAAAATCCCGTTGCTCTCTCAGCGTGGGTTCAAATCCCGGTGACAGACAGAACTTGGATTTTGCGAGGGAATGTTTCTCGGTTGACTTACGGTTTGCCGATGGTTCTCCCCATTAATAAACATGTACGAAAAATACCCCTGTACAAAACTATAACTAAATGGATATTTTATATAAATTAATTTAAGGAATTTCCATACAAGTGAATGAATTGTTGTATGATTGGCAAACCATAGAAGTGTGGCCGACAGTGGTGCAGAGGTAGAGGGTCGGCCTCTTGTACCGAGAGTCCCGGGAACCCCCAAATCGGCGCGAGTACTGGTTAAGTATCCAGGAAACAGTCATCGAGAGTGGCTTTGAACAAGCTTTAGGCTTCCTTCACAATAGATGTAAAACAATAAAGTAACTTAACTCAATACTAGTGTACGTTCAATTTCTGTTCCGTTCTCCCTCTATTTCATCTCTATTTCAGGCTTATAACACAGTTATATAAAGTGAGTTAATACTCATGTACGGCGAAATTCTGCCACTTTCCGTTTTCTCTACTCTCCCGTTCTGACCGTGTGGGGACAAATCCGGTTCTATCGATTTTAACGGGCAGTCGTTGTTTACACTACTCTCCCAAGTTATCTTCTCTCTAAATGCTGTGATTTGTGGTCACAGAGTATATGTCTAACGTGTATAGTACAAGTCGGAAATGAAGTTCAATGCTAGAATAAGTGCACCACAAACCTACATCACTTCCTATAGTAATGCACTTGACCGTTGAAGTAAACTTTTTACTAGTCATCTCTACCTAGAATTCACATATTTTACTTGTTTCTATTCGTGTCTAACGCTTCTATATATTGTACAAACAGGTTTGTTAACATAGCGAAACACCATTTTGTATTGATGAATTATTCGTAAATAATTTCGAAATGATGTCACTTAGAACTTCACATTAGTTGAAATAGCATATCGCAGTAACTGTACTTTATGCTTTCCGCTGTGCACACACCATAATTCATGAAACTTATATCTGTATTTGATCTGAAAGATCATTGCTCCTTACTTTCAATGGTCAAATCGCTTTACATCTGTTTATAGGAAACAACAACAAGCGTTGCGATATTACGCGAGTCAATGTGTAGCTATGTTGTAGATGATGGCAAAAATGCTAAAAATTTAAATTCTTTGTTTTAGATAATACAAATTTTCTTTAAGCTAGTTTTATCAAATATGTCACAATCTATTTTAAGATTTCGAAAATAGTACTTTTGTAAACAATTCAAGGGATACAATTCCCTCGTTGGCTTGAAATGTGGGTGGTATGTTCTCTGGACCAGAGGCCTCCTTTACGAATTAAACATTTTTTTGTGACATTATCTTGATAAAGCCATAAGGTATCTTCCCCTATAGCGAAGATCAATGAGAAATGTCTTTTGTGTTTAACCCTTAGAATGATATGTAATTTTCTAGAAATAGATTTTTGTGTCGTCTGCTTTCCCAAACTTTAACTATCTGCTAAATTATGATGAGGGGATACACTCAGGGTAGCAAACAGGTTAGATCACAGACCAGCCGCCAATTTACTTGGCGGCTGGCCTGGATCTAACCTGTTTGCATAAGCATGAAGTCGGTTCCAGCACTATAAGGGTAAAAAGCCCTGAAAGGCCTTTGCGATGGTTATGTCTTCATACGTCGTTTACCGTCAGTTTTCGGAGTTGTTTACCACGAGTAAATTTAGGACTGGTGTCGAGGGAATTCCTTGTCCAGTAAACGTTAACCTAGCTTAACTAACAAGATTGGAAACGGGAACATTACTCCCCAACAGAGGGGCACTGGGAATAAAACAACAGTATGCATTTCTCCGTGTGATAAGATCGCTCTGAGCTATTTATATTCGACGAAAGAGGTTATGTTATAACAAATTCGTGTCCTCTTCAGTCGTGGTCTAGTGGTTAGAGTACAGCGCTTAAAAGGGGTATCCTTGGCCTCGTGGTTAGAGTACTGGGTATCGTTTTACTAAACACTCTACGCTTAAGATTTGCGTAAGTCCAAAACAACAGTTCCTCTTATTTCAAGATTAGGCTAAGCAAAATTGCAAGGTAACACATCATTGAAATCGTCTCTCTGAGACGCTTCCAATGAAGTGTCACATTGCAATATTGAAATGGCATGGTCCCTCTCCGCATCGGTTCGAACCCCGCTGACGAACTTTGAATGACGGGATTTGGATTTTCGTGGGAGGCAGTCTCCCGACTGACTTACGGAATGCCGATAGTTCTTTCCGGCTTGATTAGCCCTTATAAACGGTGGAATATGGGGTCTTCCTCCATTATCAAAAGTCGGACTTCGCAACATAACTGAAATGATGTTGACGCGATTGTAAGTCCATATAAATGCGAAAAAATACAGCATTTAAATTTACACGGTCCTTTATTGTATGGGTTCAAAGCCCGGTATGGATATGAATTTACATGAGAGGTAGTCTCTCTCCTAACGTACGGATTGCGAATGGTTCTCGCCCCCTTGTCCAGCCCTAATTGACGGTTAAGCTTGAGGCCTGTCTGTATCGACTTAGAGATGGGCATCGTAATATAATTGATATACTGCTGATGCTATTTCAACCTTAAACTAATAAATCTGTTCATTCTGATATAATCATCCGGAATTGTAAGAACATCATGAAAACCACCAAGTTAGGTACAGAAGGAATCTAAATGTCATCAGTATGCATGTCTGTGTGATTATTGATTATATTGTAGGGAATTGTTTATATAGCCCAGAAATCTTATAGATATTTTCATATGAAAACTCGGTTTTTGATGTTAAAGAAAGAAAAGTAAGTCGATGTTGACGTGTTATTTCTTGATGATTGCTTCCACCGAAAATTTACAAAAAAGAGTGGTTCTTTATCGAAGTATCTATTTAAGGTTTCCTTTGCAATTATTTTTTCTTTTTAAATGAAGAAAAAATAGGAAATTTTAAGGGTAGCAATATCTATCCATTTCTAATAGACATCATGAGTTATTTGTTTGAAGTACAGTGAACCCTCGTTTATCCGGACCCCGATTATCCGGATGTCTCGCAATCCGAACGAAATTGTAAGGGAACGGAATTATTGGACCAGTTTGTTGCAGACGACTTTTGAAAACATTGTGGGTAAAGGAGAAATTGCTCGTGACGAGCAAGTTCTCATTTTCCCACAATGTTTTCTGCCATATCAGAAGATTATCTTTGAAGTTCATCACGTTTTGATATGTCTTCTGCAAACTCTTTCAATGCGGGACGGTCGACAATATGGCGTTTGCTAAAGGGTTATAAGTATATACCGCTCATACAGACCGTTTATGTCTTAATGTGAATAAGAACATGCTCTGCTTCATTAGTCCGGATTATTCGGTAAACCGGACATTTTGTTGAGAACGGACATATTCGGATAAACGAGGGTTCACTGTATATGAAAACAGAGTTTGGAAATTGAAGGGATAAGAAATGCTATGTTCATCGTATCAGTTATGTTGCGACGCTCGGGTCACATGACGGAGGAACGCCCAAATATTTTACCAAGGTTCTCTTAAAGAAACATTAAATTGGTAGCTTTTCAAGACGACTTGATACGTGTCTCTTTACCGCTACTTTCTTTATAAGCATACTAGCGCTAACAAAACGAGGCAAAATGAGTTATGAATTATGAAACAACATCCTGAAACATATTGAAACACCACAACATCGGACATCGATGTTTTAAAGTACTTTGTTCACAAATTGTGTAGTACACAACTTGACTTCATTGTTTACATCCGAGTTATGTCTAATAATAATAAGGAGCGCTCGAAGGAACGATTGGCGGTCACCTTGTTAGAAAAGTCACGTGATACACACAAAGTTCTGTTATTCATCTAAGTTGAGAATTTCTCAAATTTCATTGGTCTCCTGCGATATAAGACCTCGTGTTGCCGCTTAGAATAAACAAACCATAGCGTCTTATCTCTTTTAAAAGCTTCGTATGAACATGTTACCGCATTAGATACTCTTTAAAAGGGATTTAAACATATTGATACGTTAATTGTCAACTATTCTAGACACTTACGCCAAATATTCCCGGCTCCGACCGATGTTTACCGAGAACGAAGTAATCCGACGAAAGAACGGTTTCAAAATGGTGGATTATGGATGTTCTGCCTTAAGTGGCAGTATCGCAAATCGAAGGGGGAAACCTTTACATTGCATTGCCCAATCTAAATAATGTTATTCTAAATCAGTGTGATTGGCAAGAGGTAATTGTAAAGTCCTACCGGAAACATTTACGCAAACGCGTGGTAATTCGTCTGAGATGCCAATTACACTTACTACAACGACGACAAAAACAAACCCGAACTATTTCGAGGGAGATGAGCGAGTAGCCTGGGATCCTTACCCGCACGAATACCCCGTAGTAGGGGTATTCGTGTGGGCCAGGGTACCGTTTTACTGATCAACTTCAGGAAAATATTTGCGTAAGTCCTAACTGATACACATGGATAGTCTCTTTAATAAAAGTAAATGTACATGATTGCAACGTGACACGTCATTGGAAGCGTCTCAGAGAGACAATTCCATTGAAGTGTTACTTTGCAATATTGCTAACACCAATATTGAAAACAGAGGGGATGCTGTTTTGAACTTACGCAGATCTTTGGCGTAAACTGTTTAGTTAAACGGTACCCAGGGCCTCAGGCTAATGAGCGAGAAGTCATGACCTATATGTGTTTGCTATATGCCAAATTTTCAATTTTTGGACTAGGAGTGCGTCAGCACCTTAGTCCATTGAATTTATTCAAAAAGAGATTGGTAGTAAACGAAAACTAAGCACACGAAATCATCTTAGCACCAGTACAATAATAACATCATCATCAACATTGCAATCTAAATTTCCGGCCAACAATGAGTGTGGCACAAAGTGAATACTGCCGAATGTATGATCTTGAATCGTTGTAAGGTTTTGAATCGTTGTATGGTCTGGAATCATTTAAGGTATGGAATCATTTAAAGGTCTTATATTACTGTAAGGTATTGGATCATTGTAAGGTCTTGAATCATTGTAAGGTCTTGAATCATTATAAGGTCTTGAATCATTGTAAGGTCTTGAATCATTTTAAGGTCTTGAATCATTTACACGACAACATTACTAATCCCATTTGAATATGAATACACCAACTTTACATTTTTCCAGCGGTGTTACAGATATATCTGAATTCGCAAGTTCTAAACTGGTGCTCTGGAGTCTCATTTCCACGAAACTAATGTTTCCGGTATAAATCGAAAGCGCTTTCGTCGTACAGCGGCTAACTGCTGCATCATACCGAGTGCTGACGACTCTTTCAGAAGCGAGTACGTCTTAGAATGCTGAAGGTTAAGATTCCTCAATACTGTCTAAACTGATCTTCGATCTCACGTTAAACGAAGTTCGTTGGACATTACAAAATCTTCTCTTGAAGAAAGATGTGTGTGAAAGAGCTAAAACTTGACATCGGTTCCATATGCATCCAAAGTTTCGAAATTTCGCAAAGAAATAAGAAAATACACATTATTCTTCCGCATTGCGCTCAAGAGTTAAAGCAACACTGAAGCTTCTCGTAAAATCGATTTCTTCGTTTCCTCAATAAACTATTAGACCAAAATCTTTGGAATAAAACAGAAATGGGCGCTATTAAATATCAAAATGTAATTTATCAAGATGCACGAGAACCGTCTGGTGACGTCCCCCAATTTGGAACAGCCGTCAAGTCCCACGTGACAAATGGATTATTGATGTTCCCCGAGGTGACCCGAATTCTGCTCTTGTTTGTCGTGCTATCAAGTTCGTGTGTACTTTTGTAGAAGAACGACGTTGACGTCTGAACACTATGAAAATGGCTAAAGTGCAGAACTATAGAAAGGTATGACTGTCTTATATGTCTTAAATGGATTCATATAATGAATGTTTGAGTTGATATAAAGGCTTTGGTTTCACATAATCGTGTTTAAAAACCATGTAAAGTCTAAGAGAGAATACCTATTATCCGCCATTTTGAAACTCATTCTTTCGTCTGATTACTTCGGTCTTCCTCGGTTTACTCGGTCTGAGCCGAAACTATCCGCCTAACAAAGCAACGTTTCGGAACCCAACCGATGTATACCGAGAATACCGAATTAATCCATTGAAAAAATGAGTTTCAAAATGGCAGATTATGGGTATTCTACCTTAAATGAACTCATATATCATGACTTTGTTGCAATATATTGTTAAAAGGTAACCATATAAGACAGCCACGGCTTTCATGGCATATAGAACCAATTATGCATAATGCACTATGGATGGTTAATCAGTTTTTCTAATTGGAATATGAAATAAGAGGAACTCCAATGAAGCATGCCTTGTGTTAAATAAAAAGAACGTCTGTGAACAGTTTGCGAATTACCGTAAGTCATAGAATTCCGCGACTGATTTGTGTTTTTGGTGGAAATGTAGTTGGATCCACGAATGACAAGCAGGTGATAGAAATGCTACACTTGAGACTCTATCAGTTTAAAATGGTTGTCTTGACTTTTATGAAAATAATAGAGTTCTAAGAAGTCCAACTGAAACGAATGTTTTTCGGTTGCCCCCCCCCCCCCCCCCCCCCCCCCCCATCATAAATCGAGGGTTCCAAGCAAGACTGTAGGAAGTGCTTCGCAAGCACTTGCTATAGTATTGCGTTGAACCCTCCAAATGTGGATGGTCCAAAATTAAAGGCAAAAGCAGACGACAAAAACTCCAACTAAACAAACTCTCTGTATGACATTTGGTAGAAACCACTGTGTAAAAAGGTTAAATTACTCATGATGAGCAATTTATTCTTTTTACAATGTGGTTTATAGAGTGTTCTGCAGCACATGCTGTCACGTCCAAGTGAAGGTTAATGATGTAAAGGGTTAAACTCATGGGACACGGTCACCCAGTTCTTTCTTGTCTGTCGGGGGGTAGTTAAGAGTTGATGGAATTCCCGATAAGGTCACCTGAGTCATGTGTTTCTTTCTGTGACATGCGACAGACTGATTATCCAATCATCACGTGGTTCAACATGGAAGGGTTTATCTCGCGAGAACATGCAGATTTATGTATGGGTCGTCGATCTTCATTAAAAGGGTCATTCGGAACACCTTAGTCAGCTTTGAGAGTGCCCGTAAAGTTATCTTTTTCGACAACAAACTGTGTACGTATGTATGTATGTTTGTAAATTGAAATTACAAGAAACTGTGTACGTTTACGTCTAAATAATGTACTCATATTCGTAATATGTATGTTTGTTAATTGAAACTACAAGAAACTGTGTACGTTTACGTCTAAATAATGTACTGATTTTCGTAATAGGTATGTTTGTTAATT
Source organism: Cerastoderma edule (assembly GCA_947846245.1). Lineage (NCBI taxonomy): Eukaryota > Metazoa > Mollusca > Bivalvia > Cardiida > Cardiidae > Cerastoderma > Cerastoderma edule. The sequence goes on along the minus strand of OX401406.1, from coordinate 15,926,831 downwards.
GAAATTACAAGAAACTGTGTACGTTTACGTCTAAATAATGTATTCATATTCGTAATATGTATGTTTGTTAATTGAAACTACAAGAAACTTTGTACGTTTACGTCTAAATAATGTACTCATTTTCGTAATATGTATGTTTGTTAATTGAAATTACAAGAAATTTTGTACGTTTACGTCTAAAAAATGTACTTGTATTCGTAGTATTCCTTTCGAACGAAAAATCAATATTTTCCACACACTAATTTTGATCCATACCTCAATAGCCGTGTGGCTTTTGTTAAAAAGAAAGTAACATCAAACCACAAGAAAAACACAACATTGTATCATATCGAGAAACTCTGGTGTATGTAAGTTATCCTTTTACAATAACCTGTTGAAAGGCTTTACAGCCAAAGGCGTGTTCAACTTATTCCCTATGGAGTAGATGGTTAAAGCTTTTCTGTAGTCGAATCGTTAAATTCTGCGATCGCGTTAAAAAGGTGTTGGCGGAAGCTGTACAACGTTCACAGCGTGTTTACGAATACTGAAGGTAATGACCTCAACTATAACCAACTTCTCTTGTCTCGCAAAGGTTATCGTTCTCTACTTGTAAACACCTCACTGTGATGCAAGTTTGCTTAGGTTTTTGTCGTTGTTTTTAACAATGTTTCATTATACGCTCTTTCAAATAGACACATGTGGCATATATGAATAGATCTGGTTGTTACGAGTTGACCAAAGAATCAGGTACGAGCTTACCAGATTTGGTACGAACTGGCCGTGGTGCGAGATAACGTTGGTACGAAAGAACAAGCAACCATTTGAAAAAGATGCCAATTTTTTGGCGATACAAAGCGAAAGACCCACACACTAAACTTCCAATAGAGCTTGTTCGAGCTAGGTAATCTACCTTTCATAAAAAGTAATAGGTCTACTAAAGTAAAAAACCAGTTTCTTATAGAGATATTCGCTTTACATCGAATATTTACGGTCACGATGTATACATGTACCGAGAAAGAACGAAGTAATCCTACAAAAGAATGAGTTTTAAAATGGCGGATTATAGATATTTTACATTCAGGAGAAAACAGAACAATTCTGGTTAAGTCAAGCTGACATGAAGGGGTAGAGCAATGCTGGTCTAGGGACATGTTGCAATAATGACGTGTAAAAGTACAGTCTACCTCTTAATTAGATATCACACCACGAGGGGCGATTAACCGCCCTGCGCAGGTACTACTTTTTCTCGACATTTTACTACGCGGTGAAAATGTTATTTATCGTAACAACGGAAGCTTGTTTTTGTGTTCTTCTTGTCTTAATCTGTTTTTGATAAAAAGTATTTAAAATTTTTAAATACGACCTCGTTTTCATTGTGGCAACGTTTATTTGTTTGAATAAGGGTGTGTGTTGCGGAAAATTTGCTAAATCACTGATGGATGATTTTGAAGCTCTTATGATTATACCAATGGTAGTAAGAAGGTTATAATCAAGGACAAATTTCGTAAAACGTCGGGAAGCAATTACAATTTGAATATTCGCGTTGTTTTGGGGTTAAATAACAAGGTTTTATGTGTATCACGTGACTTCTCTAACTACGTGCCCACCACTAGTTTATCCAAACGCTCATCGATGTTTTCAGACATAATTCGAATTTAAACAATGATGTCAAATGGCCTGCTACATAGTTTGTGAAAATAGCACTTTGAAATAGTTAGTGAGGCGTTATGTTGTCATGATTTTTTGTGATGTTTTAAGATATATAATTATTGCGTAACTTGTCACTCATTATACCCAGTTTTGCCGTTTTAGGAGCGGCATTAAGGTTTCGAGGCTATGTCATTGTGTGATGTCCATGCAAATGATGTTAAAGATGATAATGATAAAAATCAACGAGAATTACTTGTAAATATGGAAAAAAGATACACATTCCACAAGCATGATTTCACTGTGTATACTCTTTGATCGTGTTTGATCCCATGTCAAAGCTAGAACATAATCTGTCCACGCTCATGTGAATGCGTCCCTACAGACCATGAAACGAGGAATGTGGCGTTTAATATCGAGAGACAGTACTGTGTAGGAGGGCCCGAGACTGACACAATCTGACACGATTATACTCCCCCCCCAACTGCGGGGCTTCATAAATTAATCCTTATTGAGACATTTCCCATACTCCATACGTTCAAATAGAGAAGTGGGCGACAGTTGTGCAGGAGTAGAGCATCGGCCTCCTGTAACGTGGGCCCCGGGTTCGATACCCCCTAGGCGTGATAAAAACCGCCGGGACTAGTCCACACGTCGGCGAGAGTACTGGTTTGTTATCCAGGAAGTGGGTTTAATACGCTACAAGTTTTCGTCACAATCGATGTAGAATAAATATGTTGAAACTTAATATAATTTACATAACCAGTAAACGGGAAGACAGAATCCGATGATAGCTGTATAATACTTGAAACGCGTGTAATGAAAGGAAACTAATGTTGAATACCTGTAATGACCATTTCCTTCACACAACTTATGTCCGTGCAGAAGAACGCTTTAGAGAGAAAAAACACCTAAAGAGCGAATGGCTTGAGATGGTACGTATGCGCAAGTCTGGTAGAAGCTTGGTGATGATTCCACGTTCCTTGTGAACATACTTTAATGCTGACAAAGTAATTCCATACTATTGTGCATCTGAACCGAGCGTTCATGATCTAAAAGTATGCGGTTTGCCACGAATCATTTTTCGCCACGTGTTGGAAATAATAAACGGCCAGTCATCATATAACCGACTTCGTGCTTATGCAGGCCAGACGCTAGATAAGTCAGCGGTTGGCCTGTCATCTAACATGTTTGCTACTCTGAGGTTGTTTCTTCAAACCATATCTCTGTAACCATGGATTTTACTCATACCTTGATATTTTCTGGTTAGGACTGGAGAAAGGAGTAAAGGTTTTGTGTGTTTTGACATATTTGTATTACCTCTCCGCGTTTTAATCCCCTTTAAAGCCTAAATGTTTCTGTAAAAAGAATCAAACAAAGGAAAACAGATCCGCATTTTAACAACCGGAATTGGTATTTCTTGTATAACTGGTTGGACATTCCAACTGAAAACCATTTCAGCAATGATCTTGGATGATTTCCCATCAACATGCATTGAAACATTTACCCTTAAACTGCTGGATAATTTCCTAAAAACAGATTTGTGTGTCGTCTGCTTTCCAAAACCTTAAATATCTGCTTAATTTTGACGAGGAAAGATATTCAAAGTAGTAGACATGTTGGATCACAGGTCAGCCGCCAATTTGCAAAATGACAATTGACTGATAAATAGGACAGTTGAAAAACTTCAAAAGTGTATCGCAATTCCGGTTCTGCAAAACTGGTTGAACATTCCAATCAAATTTGCAAAAGCAAACAGTTTGGCAATGATGGTTTCAAAACAGCCTATTATTGTAGTTTTGGTTGTTACAGTGCATCACGCACCAGGAAACGTTCTGGACAAGTCCCAATTAGTCCACAAGCCTATCCAACACGAGATCTTCGAGCATAAACTTCTACTTTTTATAATTTTTTCGCAGCTTCTTAATCAGCTTTAAAAGCCTCGGCATTCCCTAGAGGTGCTTGTTCACGGAAGAGAAGCTTTAAAAGTCAAAATAAATTGTCGATGAAACAATACACCTTTTTTATTGTTGTTTGATAAACAATTAAAAGTAGCCATTTAAAGCATAATTAATTCAGGAAGCGCCAGCACACTTAAAAGAATTAAAGATGGTCTAATTTGGCTTCCAATGACTATTCGTCAGTGCGTATCATATAACAGTGCAGCTGGGTACCGTTTTACTAAACAGTTTACGCTTAAGATTTGCGTAAGTCTAAAACAAAAGTTCCTCTTAGTTCATTATTGGACGAAGCAATATTGCAAAGTGACACATCATTGGAATCGTATCTCCGAGACGCTTCCAATGGCGTGTCACATTGCAATATTGTACTTTCATTGAAGATACTATCCATGTTTATCAATTATGACTTACGCAAACATTTTCCGTAAGTTGTTTAGTAAGACGGGCCCCAGGTGTTATGCAATTCTGAAGAAATTCATCTTTCAACTTTCAAATTTCCTAACATCTGAGGACAAGCACCTTAAAAGAAGAATTAATTGAATGAAAAACAGTAGCATGTCGTGCACCAGGAGTCCTCCCGTGCCAGTCTCAGTTCTTACAAAAGGTTAATTTCACATTACATCTACGAGTAAAATATTTTGTAGAACGATTTTCCGTGGATAACTTAGGAAGATTTGGAGTGTACCACTAATGGGGAAATGCATTCATCATTCATAAATGCTTTAGTTAAAGGCACATAAAAGGAGATGAGTTGAAATAATTACTACAAGAATATATGGAGTTCTTTTATTATTTTCATAAAAGTCATGACAATTAATTTACGAATGCATTGAGACCCTATCAAATAGTCTCCCTTAACATAAGTTATTTTGTGCTTGAAATATAGTAGTCTCCACTTCAATCATGTTTATCAACAACCTGTTCATTTACATATTCAAAATAATGAATTCTGATTGGTCGGTTCAAACATTTATGTATCAACTGTCAAGGTCAGGGGTGAAGAATCGCACAATTAAACTGGTTAATCTGGGTTAATTCTTGTTGGCTTTCACGTTTAAGTTGTGCTGATGGTTTGTTTTAGTGATAACTATTGAATCTGACCAAAGGTTTACCAATTAATATAGTTTTATATAGCATTAATCTCCTTTGATGTGCCTTTAAGGTACTATAATTGAAATGCGGAAAGCACATTTTTGTTATAAGATTTTCTTCTTACTTGTGTCTACACCATTAATGATCAGAAATGCACTGTAGTTAATGCAAAATAAGAAATTGATTGGATAATTAAATTCTGTTTCCGGGTCAATGAGAAGCACATGCGTTTGAATCACGTGACCAATGTTTACGATCTTATGTCCGAACAAGATAGTCGCGCCCAGGTACTTTTGCTTTTTTCACCTACTTTTGCCAATGGTAGCCAAATTGTGAACCCCGCATGAGTTGACCACCAACTTTTCGGTTCTTGTGGTTTATGATAACCCATGCTTTATAATGGTGTTACGTCTAACACTCGGCAGATGAATCGTAGTCGAAAACCGACTGTTTTGGACATGCGCGCCCGTCGATTGCGAATGCAAAATTTTCGACTGCCAAATTGGGTTTGCAGACGACATTTCAATTGGGATGAAATTGGGGGAAAAATCTGATAGGGCAGAAAACATCGATACGAGCAATTTCTCCTTTTCCCACAATGTGTTCAAGAGTTATCTGTAACAAAGTGTTTAATTGTCGTTATTGTTTGGAAATGGGTTAAACCGACAAGTGTCAATGTCCAGAGATCTCGGCTTATGCTCGGAATTTCGATCTGCAATAACATCCAACAATCAATGCGTGTTTTGCTTGAACAAGAACGTCTTATCAAGCGATCTGAATTAAAGCACAAAACACAAAACACACATATACGTTTATGAGAACAGACGTAGAACATATTGACTGCATGAATAGTGATTTCATAGCAATAAGAAAGCCCTGGCGAAACGGACGGTTAGTTTAAACGTAATTAACGGACCCGTTATTTGATTATCATAATCCAACTAATGAAAACTGTCCATTCCTGTGCATGCTCCATCAATCAGCGTATTAGTTTACGGAGAAATAGTTCGTGGTATTAACTTGCTCCGGATATGGCTAGCTTAGAATCGCTTCCCCGCGCTTTTCGCTCATGTTCATTTTTATACATTCTGTAACTTGTTATACTTTTCGTTGATTTTTTTTTGTAGTTTTCCTTGCGTTTTAGTTCAGATTTACTCATGATAGGTGATTGGTGATTCCAATCTTCCATATATGGACAACTGCTTCAAATTGATACTAACAGCAGACGACCAAAAAGCAAGGTCTAAACACATTTATTTTGTATTGTGTAAAAACCATTGTGATATGATGACAAAGTGCTGATTTAGAGAAAAATGCATTTCGCCACGATGGTTTCTGAATTAGTATGTAGCATTTGTGCCAACGAAAATTATTGGGGAGTAAGGCGGTAAATATTTTCGCGAGTTCATGTCTTCCTATTTCTATGATTCAGGCTAGGCGAAACAATGAAGTTAATACTAACTTGATAACAAAAAATACCCAGTCTTTCAAGACCTGCCTTCATTGAGTTTAGTTCGTTCTTACCCCGTTTACGTTCATTTTTATTTCAAACATCAATTATTTCTTTCTCTAAATTCACTTTCGATGGGTCGATGACCAGGAGAACATTGGTTTAGATTGGGCAAAACACCGTTTTCCACAATCATTAAGTTATACCACACTGAACGTGTACCATTCTATGCTCCAAGTAATTCATCTCCAAAATTAAACTACCTGGTATTTATTGTTTTCAGCTCAGTGAATGCATTACTAAATGAAAAATTGTGACCAAACGGACTAAATGACTTATTTGGCCTTACCATTTGTTGGTACATTTAATTAAAGTCTTTTCAACAAGGTATTTACCATTGCTTTTGTTTATTCTATTGTTTTCCGTATTCTTGTTGATTTGTAGAAATCTACATCGCATGTCTCTAAATAGGGAGAGAACTTTCAACATCAAGGAAAAATGAATAGTTCTTATTCACTTTTGAAAATCTTTCCATGTTGAGACTATGCATGGGTAGGTAAATACGTGCAAATGCAACATATCCGACTTGAAATGAAGGGGTAAAGACTTGAGTTTTGCAAACATTTTTATTGAAACGAAGCAGAATACCCATAATCCGCCATTTTTAAACTCATTCTTTCGTCGGATTACTTCGGCCGTCTTCGGTATACATCGGTTTTATGCGAATTGTTCCGGTCCCGCCCGATCTATGCAGAGAACGACCGAAGTACATATAATCCGATGAAATAATGAGTTTCAAAATGATGGAATATGGGTATTCTACATTAAAGAATGTTCACATGTCTTATTCTTATCATTAAGGTTTTATGTAAAGCATTAAAAGAATATGTCCTTGAACGATCTTAATTGATGATTAATAGGTGTCCAGCTCGACGGAATCTTAGCGAAAGAACGTTGATGTAGTCGTGCGAAGTCTCCGGCGTCTTCGTCCTCTGAATCATTTCAAAATTCTAAACGTGCCGATTCTCTAAAGTTGTTCTGGTCTACATGGATCAGGAGGTCGAAACCCGCTTAAACCCTTAGAATGCTTGGTAATTTTCTAGAAATATATTTTTGTGTCGAGTGCAATTCAAAATCGTAGACTTTTCCTTAATTTTGTTGAAGAAAGATACCCAGCGTATCAAACACGTTAGAGCACAGGCCAGCCGCTGTTCACTTGGCGGCTGGCCTGGATCTAACCTGTTTGCATAGGCTTGAAGTCTGTTCCAGCACTACTCGTATAATAGTCATTTCGACGACATTTATTAGTGTTTTACCACTTAACAAACGTGTGTATCGTTATGGAAAAAAAGAACTTGATATAGATAGTTGTACTGACCACCGAGCAATTGCGAACATTAACTCTTAGAGCCCATTAAAATCTAAACTTGGTGTGGAATGAAGCGTGTTACATTCGTAAACAAAAAAAATCGAACTCTTTATATGAACTGTGCTTAAAACGTTGAGATTAAAGAATTATTTGCCTATCTTTATACCAACTTCCAGATATTTAACATCAGGGAGGTCCATGACCAAATAATGGAGGAGGGGCTAATATAATATTTGAGTCTCTGACGAAAGCTTCCCAATGTTTCCTCTAGAGTGCAAGCGTTGTTTCCACGTTGTTATCTAGACCCATGTTTGATGGAATGTCGATAAATCCGCCAAGACATCCCATACCTAGGAGTGCCTTCTAGGAATTTATTGGCAAACACTTTCGTCTGTTGACACCAGCCGCAATTCGATGGAGGTGCTCACTCGCTAGTGTGCGAATGGGTTTCTAACTGATTTACACATATAGTTATAAGATATAGTTATCACAAGCATGCTACGGTCCATACTGACCCAGGGTACCGTTTCATGAAAGCACTTATGGAAAATATTTGTGTAAGTCGAAACTGATATAAATTATAGTATCTTAAAAAAGAGCAAATGTTGCAATGTGGCGAGTCATTGGAAGCGTCTCCAAGAGACGATTACAATTAGGTGTTACTTTGCAATATTGCTTATATCAAAATTGGAGTACAAGGAAATGTTGTTTTGAACATATGCAACGTTTTGCGTAAGCTGTTTAGTACCTAGACTGCTGGTAGCATAGCTTAAATCCAGATTAAGGACACGATAATTCCCGGGTTTCGGTGTACCGTCAATCTTGTTAACAACGATCTCTCTTCAAACGTGTTTGTTAATATATCTAGTCTTAGTTCATATTAATTCAGGACGCAGGTCATAAAGGAGAGTTACAACTTGAGCTTTTTGAATGAGTGGTGTCGATATTCAGCCATAAGTATTAGTTAGAGGCTAAATAGTGAAATTTAAACGATATAGAAACCCCAAGAAATGAGCGATAGCGACTGACGGAGTTTCTATATATAAGTTAGAGGTTAGATAGTGAAATTTAAACGATATAGAAACCCCAAGAAAGGAGCGATGGCGACTGACGGAGTTTCTATATATAAGTTAGAGGCTAGATAGTAAAATTTAATCGATATAGAAACCCCAAGGAAGGAGCGATAGCGATAGTATCCAAAACCCGCTAAAGCGCTCGCGGTCGCCACTTACTAGTACCCATTGTATGAACAAGCATACAACCTGTCGGCCATTTATTTTTCGATTACAATAGTCCGAATTGTCAACGTTCACGCATGCGCGTGGATGCTTGTATTATTGTGCAATGCCTTCAAATGTGAAGCCTGTTCCCTGAGGCAGATACTCTTGCCAACGCTTCTACTTTGAGTGCTCTTGATGGTACCCGATATCCTTACAATGTATGTAGATTCTACCAAGTAGTAGTTTTTCTGGGTGAAAATTGATTGTTGGTTATTCGTTATTGGTAAGCGATTCATCCAGAATACACCAAACTACATGTATGATATGTTAAACATTGATATCTCTACTTTCTACCCGAATACGAATAGGACCTAGACATTTATACAATGATATGTGATACATATGCTGGTCATCCGTAAGTTTGCTTCCAATAGGTATCAATGAGAAACCAGAGAAACAAAACTTGTGTTGGATATAATTGCATTAAAAACAACAGCAGTTAAGTTCGATTGTAATACTGACATATCAGAAAAGAAAGAAAATAGATTTCGCTTTGAACATTGACCCATTAGGTAAAGTAATGCCTGACTTTGCTTTGACTTAATAACAGATACTAGTATGATTTATTTTGTTTTGAAAACAGAACGATGAGTAACCTGGGTACCGTTTTACTTGACCACTTAAGGTAGATACTTGCTAAGTCATAACTGATACGCGCATGGATAGTATTTTAAATGGAAGTACAATATTGCAATGTGACATGTTATTTGAAGCACCTCGGAGAGACAATTCTAATGATGTGTTACTTTGCAATATTGCTTCGCCCAATTTTGAAATAAGAGGAATTGTTTTACGCAAATCTTAAGCGTAAACTGTTTAGTAAAACGGTGCCCTTGTGTCTATTTTACGGTACTGGAGGATGTAGACAAGTAAAAGCGTTAACATAGAAATGAACATGACATACATGTCCTAGATGGGAAACCTGTATCCTTTTGAACGCATGTCTATTTAACATTCTAAAAAAAACAAAGTTACATTTCACATTCATTGGTGACGACAATTTCTCAAACGTAGACGTAACATAACGAACCGATGTTAGACAGGTCCCAAAACTAGTACAACCCGTAATATAGTTTCAGAATCGACAAAGCCGAAATCAGATAAGAATCATAGGGTTCAATTTTGCGGGTAGGTCTGTTTGAAACTCTGTAACCAATGGGCCGATATTGGAGCTATAGCGCCAGTAATTTCTATGCTGTTTCCTAATGGGAACTAATGCACTAGCTGTGTTATGGGTGCCTTAAACACGGTCTTTATGAAAGCAGGGTTCTTTCCGACCCTTGTCTCCTCGCAGACGACATTTGACGTTCGCGAAGCAGACGGATATTTGAACAATGGTTGTAAAAGAGATTGACGTTTTTATTTCATTCGTTTTTTGTATTAGCAGGTTCTCCTGTTCATAAAAAAGTTTTATGCAATTAAGGTAAAATGCCCATAATCCGCCATTTTGAGACCCACTCTTTCGTCGGACGTCTTCGGTCGTTCTCGGTACACATCGATTAGTGCCGGTACTATTCGGTGTAAAGCAAATAATTCCGGAACGACCGAAGTAAACAGGAAAAGGGAAGAGTTTGAAAATGGCAGATTACGGGTGTTCTACCTTAAAAGGAGTTCGTTTTTTCTTTAGATAAATAAATAAAAGTGTTGGAAAAGTATGGATTTTTATTGTGTATCTTCAAAGGAGTACGTCACTTACGTAAGATGTCTCTTATTCCAAAATTGCCAGTTGAAGAACTTGAAGATAAATGGAAAGTTCAGACTTGATTTAGTACGAACACTTATATCGAATGTCATCACCATTGGCTATTAGTACAGGTTAGTCAGGTTTACTAAAATTGTTTTCTAGCAAGGGGCATCACTAGTTTTTAGATATTGTACAAAGAATAGAGGAACTTTTCTCAGTATTACGCGCGAACGGCTTCTTTAGAGACGTTTTACTCTAAACATACTTAATTGATATAACGATTAAAAAGAAACATGAAAATTCAATCAGGCAGATTCATAATTAGGCAAAAAGGTTTAGCCACAAGTTCAACCAAGATTCGGTCATCCCTTGACAGGTATTTACATATTGTAATTAACAAAAATGTTTTCCCATGTCCAATGTTTTAGTTTAATATTCGATTTGTAATGTACATGCAAATATGAAGAAGTGTCTTTAAAGCATAACAATTAAGGGCAAACAACTGAAAACAGAATAATTTGGAATAGAAAAAGTCAAATAGGTGAAATAAGTGATGTGAATCATGTGCTTCTGGGCCACAGGTTCTACGACCATGGGTATGAAGTATTGTTTTACATATATTGCTACAAGAACCTCTAGAAATTTATAAGTGGCCATACACGGCCAAAGATTGAACAAATCAGTAAAAGGCCATTGAAATTGGAAAACAATTGAAATGTATTCCTCAAATAAGAAAGTAATTATATTTACGGTGATAAATATGATAAATATCGCTTTTTACTTCGAAGAATATCAAAACTGTTCATTTTCCTGATTGATTTGATTATAATACAGTAAATTAGACTACGAGTGAACAAACAATTTACTCGATTGAACATTTCTAGCGTTGAAGGTCCGGGGGTGCACTTTTTCCTACTACAGTGTTATCAACAAACAGTGTGCGTGTTTTAGGTCAGAAATGGCGAATTCTACACTGCCTTCATGGAGGCATTCAACTCGGAGTTAACCAATCACCTTATACGGAAATTTGTGAGTTGCCTCAATCGAAAGCTTTATTAAACAACAAAAACAGCATGCAAACGTGGTCCTAAATATTGATTAGAAACCATTAAGACAAAATCATAAATTGCTCATTTTGAGCAAATTATTCGTTTTTTCACAATAGTTTTAAAATATTACTGCAGGAGATCAATACACAAGAGGTATTATGGACTAAGGGGTTAAATGACAAGCTTTAGATGGTCATATTTAAGAGCTGCCATATTGCAAAAATGGTCCAATGTATTGTTAAGAAATCATTGAGACAAAATGATCAATTGCTCATTGAGAGCAATTTATCCGTTTTGTCAAAATGGTTTCTATGTGATACAGGCACACGAGGTATTATGGATAAAGGGGTTATATGACAAGCTTTAGACGGTCATATTTAATGGCCGCCATATTGTCTATCTTAGAGTCTGGTCCCTAGGGTTATTAGACGTGGGTTCTATCTAGTTATTTGTGAATGTGGGCCATCGAAGACAAAAATTACTGCTAAACCCTTAATGTCCTGTAGACGGTTGGTGTACATATTAGGGTAGAATACCCATAATCCGCCTTTTTGAAATTTATTCTTTCATTCGGATTACCTCGGTCGTTCCGATGTACATCGGTTGGGACCGGAACTATTCGCATTTAACCGAACATTTTCTGCCCCGAACTTTGTGTTCCGAGAACGAACGAAGGAATCCGACGTAAGAAAATGTTTGATTATGGGGATTTTACCTTGATAGGTGTCTGATGCAAAATTACTCATTTTGGTTAGAGGCTTTAAACAAAATGTTTCTTTTATACTGCCAAGGATTGAAGTCGCCTGATAGACCGATCGAATGTTGATCTGTTCGGAGGCTTATTCAGCATGTCTTGGCTTGTGAGTTTAGTCTTAGAGATTTTTTTCTGTGTACATGTTATAAACACGGATGCGATAATAATCGAATTAGTGCTGTGTTAACTATTAGTACGGCAAAAAAGGATATATGGGGGTGTGCAGGGAATTTTGTTGCTTAACTTTCTTTTATCCTTTTCATTCATTTTTATACTATGTCAACATGTGTTTTAATCATATTGCGATACACAGCTTATCAGAGTTAGAGGAAGATCTATCACTTAACTATCCACAGAGTCCGTTTAATACGGGTATGACCCATGGTGTTCCGTTAGGCAGCATTGACCTTTGGTTGCTGAGAGTGTAATATCGTTCCATTCAGTTATATTACGGGCTTTAGTGCAATTCTCCATGCTCCCTGCATTTTTTTTTATCATAACTGCATCTTGCTTTTCTCTTTCGCACAACCTCCTAGTCCTTCTTTTAAACCCGACTATTCGTTGTATCTGTATCTATTGTCGGGACGAATAAGTGTCGATAAGGGGTTCGAATTTGGGACCAACATTTTGCCTGCCCTACTTTGATTCACTGGTACAGGGCTATGGCCCTGAAGTGTCTTGTCAAAGGACACTTTCAGCAAACCTGCTGTGCCATGGGGCTCAAACCCAGGGCCTGTGATATACACGTCCGTCACATCAAGCATTGATCCACATAGGAGCCGGTGGCTAAGTTCTCTACGTGTACGTCATAAATACGCATCGTTGTGCTCCTCACATGCCATCTTACCATTATCACGTGTGCTGATGGGAATATGTTCTCTGCATACTGCTGGTTATACGAAATACATATCATAAGTGGTTGTAATAATTATCTCCTTTTTTCAATCCAAGGGAACAAAAGATGACATTACAATTTGAAAATCAAGTTCCGTGCAAAAAAAATGGAATTGCTGGTCTTGGTGAAGGTAACCTACATATTCTGATTTGGCTGCGCACAACCTTCATTTGTAAGTAATTCAGTCAGACTCTTATGAAGTATTTTTTTATCTGTATGGAAAAGAAAATATCAGTGTTCGTATTTTTCAATTTCATCACATTTTGAAATGTCGTCTGCAAACTCTTTCAATTAAGGACAGTCTAAAAATTGGTGATCTGGAAAGCGTTCAAACCTCTTAATTGTTAAATTCTACGTTAAACCACAAAACATCGAAGAACATCCCGCTCCGAACTTTTGTTACGGCATGCATGTTAGTTATGTATAAGCCACCATGTATGATATATAGGGAGGGAGAGCAGCGTGTATATAGAGCAGAGACTACTCGCTCTCGATCGATACACTGTAATCAATAGACGAGGACTGCGGGAGTTTATGAATGCCTGTCTAAATGATGAATGTCCGTAGCGCTTCTGTCTTAGACGACTTCGGAGCATGGCGCCTCCCTCCCTAGCCTATCCCTTTTTTTTCTTTAAAGTTGCTTGTTCACGTATGAGAAAAGTCGATTGTCAAAAGAAAATGTCGTTTAAACAATTTTGTTTATGTGGTGTTGTATGAAATACAATTAACAGCAACTATTGGGAGCATAATTCATCCGGGAAGCGTCAAGCTATAAAAGTAACTAAAGTATTTATTTATATTAATGCGATTAATGCGTTAGATATAAAAACTGTTGCAACGCTTTTGACCTTAAACACATATTATTAGTTCACTGTATAGGGGTACTTTACAATCTGTTTTGAAGGAATGGCAAGAAGAAATCGGATAATCGGGTACCCGATCAGTAGATCAAGTACATGTATCGTTAATCAGATTAGATACTCGATTTATCATTTATATTGCCGAAGTTGGTCTTTACAGATTTGAAATTAGAAATATATATATATATTTCAGATATACGGCCTTTAACTGAAATTGAAACCATCATTTACACAGGATAGCTTAATTGAACGAACAATGAAGTAAAGAGAACCACAGAACAGTTTTGTTGTCATAAAATTCGTTTTCCCTGTCTTTATGCCATCCCACATGCCTAGACTGTCATGGAAGGAAGCCTATTCTACGGCAACTTTGTTCGTCGTGCGTATGACCTCGCCAGGGTATCGGACCCTGTCCCTGTCCAAGACAGCAATTGAATATACCAACTCCATTAATTATGTGACCCTTGGACTTCGTTGGAGTGCGTGTGTTGTTGGGTTTATACATTACGCCAACGTAATAGTTTTTTTTTCACCGTTTTATCGTTTGGTAGAACAAAAGCCTTAACCCATGAGATCTATGGATCCATCAGAACTAGGCTAGGGCTCTGAAATGACTTGCCAAAGACCAATCCCACGAAACCAGAGGTGTCGGTAGGGCTCGAACCCGGGGCCCCGAATTCTAATCACCTTAACCATTGAGCCACTCAGGACCCATTTATAAGTTTTGTTGTATTTCGACGCCCGACTCTTTGTGGATGGATCAATTCATTAGATAGATAGAAAGATAGATGTTTATTAATTTATACTTTTACAAGTTTCTCGTTATAACATATACACGTACACCATAATACACATTCACATGATCAAGGCATTTCTGAAGTTAATGTCACAACATTGTTTAAACAAATCAAGGAGGATAATCCAAACTATGTAGTCACTCATCATTATACGATGTCGACATTTTGAATTGATCTAACATAAAAAGCAAAGTCCGCGTCAATAGTATTTCAGTTTCAACGTGACATCCGGCTCATTGGTAATGTTTGGCGACCGTCTCCAAGCTCAGTTACCCATAAGGACTGGATTAAGCTTGATGGAGCGATTGGCACTCAGTAAATTTACCGGGAGACTACCTCCCGCATAAAACTGAAATTTACCGTGTATCGGGATATGTCATACCCGGTTACCAATGCGACGGTGTTACCAGTGATTTGCATAAGACGGTCCTTAAACACAAGGGTTATGGTCATCGGTAAGTTTCATTCGATTCCACGTGAGTCGTACAAAATTGTGACAATGTGACACAAGAAAAATTAGTACATCATATGGTCGAAATGGCGTCTGTTCCTGCAAGTGAAAATTAGGTGATTTGAAGTAATTACTCATATGTGCTTTCTCATTGATCACAGGAAGCAGACAGTATAGAGTGATGGACAGATCTATGGTTTTCATAGCCCAATGATGTATTACCAGTTATTGAAATTGCATTACTTCGGAAATATTTCTGCTATCTCCTTCTTGGGTAACTTCTGCTTATTCATATAACAAAGTTTTCCCTTTAAAAGGAACACATTCTCCGATCTTATATGTGCTAAATGCTGTATTAGTATACAGAAATAGAAAAGAAATGACTAAAGAGTTCAATCAGTTGTACAATAAAGACGAACGAATCTCATGTAATATCAAGAAGGAAATATAGATAGCTGGTTGGAGGAGGTCGCTATGCTCTTTCAAGCAAGGAGGCACAATACGTCACTATGGTTTCTTTCGCTGCTAAAGTTGACACTAAGAACATGTCGACTGTCCATGCCTACCAGTTGGACAATTTCACAAGAATCCACGTATTCGGGGAAAGGTTTAGCATCATTTGTGTTATGATGTAACAATTTATTCGTTGCCATGGTAGACTTACCGCTGTGCAGACAATGAGAGAGACGCGAGTAAACAATGAATATTATCGGCGAGATTTGATTGATTAGACCCCGTCGTCTAACACGTCTTAGAGGTCCACATATGATGAGCGTTTCTTTCTGGTCTATAACCCATACCCTCCATAGCAATCGTAACTACTTGGATATTTCCGTGAGCTTAGAAATACACCTCGTATAAAAATGTAGGTTTACAAATTTCGGATGAATAGTCCCCGGTAAATAACACATGTTCTTTGTTCGTCCACGTTGAGTAATTCAATGTATATGGGGTTGTTGAAAATCATTTCAAATCATTATTTTTGATCGGTAAATCATGCTTAATGGTAGAATTATGAGTTATTATATATTACGTGACTAATAAGATCTTAATTTGAAAACGGAAGTGCAATGAAAGAAGTCTCGCGAGAAACATTATAGTAGCTCCCATATTACTTCAGAGGTTTTTCCATTGGATACACCCGATGAGTTCAGATATGCTCCATAAATGGGAAATCGCGACGGACTCAAACTGACACCCACAAATGGCGTCAGAAAGTCGAATGAAGAAATCATTGTATTTATGAGTTTGGCTAGAGACCGTTTTGATAAATGGAAAAATATCAAAGCCATTTCATCATTTCGTTATAATAGTTTTTAAATACCTATACAAAACAAGTGTCAAATTGTGTTATTAAAGAGTAATATACCAACTTACATAAACCGACGCTCAAACACACTCAAACGCACACGGAAAGCGACTAGCTAATGTCAGGATGTTTGTTGTTCCTCCAACATTATTCAAAATACTATTAAATGGCGTATGTTGTTGTTTTATTTCTTTATCCTCTAAATTCTAGAATATATATCAAATTATGAAATGCAACCGAACGCATTATTGCAACAATGGAAATAATAGCAACCGGTTCTTGGTAACAATTAGAGTTTTGTCAAAGGAGGTTGCTGCTAACCAAAACTAATTTTAGGGATGTGTTCTGCATTAGTTCCATTTGTTACAAAGATTCCATCGTAGTATTTAAGTTCCAACATTTTTTTCTAATTTATTGTCTTTGTGCGATTCCAACCACTTCACTTTATATTCTTTGCGTGAAATACCATCCTTCAGTTTGTAACCTTATTTTGTTAAATAGACTACCGCTTAAGGTGTTATCCGTGTTATCCGTGTCCGCAGAACATCGCTTATAAAGTTTACAAAGGTGTCTGAAATACTTTCAGATACATCTGTCAACTTTGTGAGCGAGCCTAAGTCTGAAATATCACAGAACTATTACACAGTGTCTACTTTGATATAGGCGGCACATGCCGTTATTTTGTAATGGAGCTTTCTATGGGATTTGTACCTCTCCTAAGTTGTATGGTGTGTCTAATGTTTGATATGCTTCTGACATTTGTATGAAAAGAATTGTCTCACATAATGAGGATTATATATATTTAGAATGAAATGTCATCTACTGATGAAATAACATTTAATATATATAGAGTTAAATAAAGCTAAATAATTAATACACCCCTTTCATTAATGTGTGGTGAAGATGTTGCGCATTTATGTTGCAGAAGTAGCAAACCATTCGAACGGTTTGTCTTGTAAACAATGATTTAAAGTAAAACCATATAGGCAAGCAGCAATATTTGTAGATACCATCACCACGTGTGTCTCACAAATGTTTAAATGTGTATGTGTAATCATTGCCTCCGTCATACGAAATCATTGTAATGGGTAAGGATCTGCCACCAAAGCACTAAAAGCAACTGAAGCTCGTTTCACATTTTAAATGAACACACAGACATTCAGCAATTTTAGAATGCAGCAATTGGAAACGATAATTTGGTTTAGTGATGTGGGCTGTTTAAATCACCAGTTTAACATATATGTTAACTACCGAGCAAAATCTGTGAGATAGCCCCTTTAAATGTGTTGCTTTATCATACGATGAGCTGCGTCCTTGCCGGCACAATCATCTCATTCTCATTTTGATATTTATGTCATGATTGACGACGAACAAGTATATGACAGTCACACACTTTAGAATATTTTCGGCTTATTAATTTGTCTATATTTGTATGGTAGTATTTATATGGTAGTACTTATATAGTGTGTTTGGGGATCCCTTTGTACGATTGTGGAGGGAGAATTTAGACTTCCATTTTCTATATGATATCTTTACAGAAAAGTGAACATAAAATAACAGATAATGTGGGGCAATTCTGCCGTATTCTGTTCTTACCCTATAAACAATCACTCACAAACTTTTATTACATTTTATAGTTATCAATCTATCTCAACTTTGATTACATCCTAATAGAAAACGTTCCTAACTCCGCATACTTTGATCCTTCCACAGATGTATTTTTTGTAACCTTGACGACTATGAAGTTTCACATAGTGCATCTCTTTTAACTCGAACCTCTTTGATCATGAACATGTTGATAAATGTCAGGTTTCAGATTCCCGCTACATCCATCTTATCACAAAGGCAAATCATGTTCGGCGCTCCCGAATTTATCTTACCATCATATTTACTCACAAGATGTAAACATAGGAAGGCAATAAAGTGTTCTTGACGTGACCGGATTCGTCTTTCAAACCACGCTAAAGTACGTTAACGATAAAGCGACAGTACGATAACTTAAACACAACAATAACAAACGAAAACATGATACTCAAATGACATGAAAAATGGCATTGAGATGATAATAACATGCAATTCAGATAACGATAACACGACTGAATGATAACATAAAAAGGACAGTGACATAACAGTAACACGGTAGTACAAAACGATCACATGCTAGTACAAAACACGATACAACGATAGTAAGACAGCGATAATACAACATAATAATAGCAATGGCACGACGGTACGATTAAAATAACACTACAGTGTGATAACGATAGCATATTTGTAGGTAATGATAACACGAAAAAACAAATACGATTTTACAACAATACGATAACGATTGCACGACAGAATGATAACGATAACACGACCGAGCAATAACGATAACATGACAATACGATAACGATTACCCAACAATACGATAACGATAGGACAACAGTAGGATAGCGATAACACGAAAATATGATAACGATATTACGACGATACGATAACGATTACACGACAATACGTGACGATAATACAACAATACGATAACGATAGCGCGACAGTAGGATAGCGATTACACGACAATACGATAACGATGGAACGACAATAATATAACGATAGTACGACAAAACGATAACGATAGTACGACAATACGATACCGATAGTACGACAATACGATAACGTTAGTACGACAATACAATAACGATTACACGACAATACGATAACGATAGCGCAACAGTAGGATAGCGATTACAGGACAATACGATAACGATGGAACGACAATATAATAACGATAGTACGACAAAACGATAACGATAGTACGACAATACGATAACGATAGTACGACAATATGATAACGATATTACGACACTACGATAACGATAGTACGATAATACGATAATGATAGTACGACAATATGATAACGATAGTACGAAAATACGATAACGATAGCACGACAATACGATAACGATTACACCACAATACGATAACGATAGTACGACAATACGATAACGAAAGCACGACAGTAGGATACCGATTAGACATGTAGTCAATGGCCTATAAGTACACTTCTGATTATTTCACCGAATAGTTCCGGTCCCGATCGATGTTTACCGAAAATGGCCGAAGTGATCTGACGAAAGAATGAGTTTTAAAATAGCGGATTATGGGTCATCTATATTAAGTAAAGCTTGCTTAAAATTGTGAAGTATTTGCCTGCATACGACTCAACCAAGTTATTTCTACAGTTTGATGCCACCAGGTACTGGCCAATCATGAGCGTATGTCGGCTACTGTAACTCTGATAAGTTTAAACTTATTTACACCATTTGTTGCGGAAGCTTGAAACTTGTTTAATTCATTCGCGATGTCTGCTTCCTGGATTCTAATCAAGGAAGCAGCCATCGAGAGAGAATCAAATAAGCTTCAAGCTTCAACCAGTACTCACGGCGGTTTGTGTATACGTCCCGGCAATTTTCACCTCGCCTTACGGGATCGAACTCGGGTCCCTTGGAGAAAGTTACCGGCGCTCTACCACTGCACCAATGTCGCCCACAAATGTCTGGGTTGAAAGTCAAGAAACCATAACAATGCAATAGCCCCATATTCCGTTTACAGTTTCCCCATTCCCCATCATATAGATCGTCGACGCACGATTGATCACACTAACCACCATTTCACGGCATTTTAGCTCATTTTATACGGAATTCTACGGGATAGAACACGCAAATAAACTCCCCGTAATTCGTTTAGACCAGGGCTCCGTTAAAACCAGATTCCTACCGCGGTAACCCTTCACCGAATTTCCAACACTTTCTTTCTACAGAGACTAGAGAATTCATTTGAAGCATCAGAAGTTAGTGCGTCGTATAGTCCAGGGAACCGTTTTACTAAACGACTTAAGGAAACTATTTGCGTATGTCAAAACTGATGAACATGGATAGTCTCTTAAATGAGAACACAATATTCCAATGTGACACGTCATTGAAAACGTCCTGGAGAGACGATATTGTTTAGCCCAATATTGAAATAAGAGGGATTTTTTGCACTTACGCCAATTTTTCAGCATAAATATTTTGTAAAACGGTACCCAGGCATATAG
Source organism: Cerastoderma edule (assembly GCA_947846245.1). NCBI lineage: Eukaryota > Metazoa > Mollusca > Bivalvia > Cardiida > Cardiidae > Cerastoderma > Cerastoderma edule. Next base: position 15,906,179 of record OX401406.1, on the reverse strand, counting down.
GTTCCTATACCAACATAGCTTGCCTTAAGGTTTCAGATCAAAGACGTCATACATACGTCTCTCCCCAATTTATTTTGTGTTCGTAAAAGATAAGTCTGTGGTATGGATCGTAGAACCACTCGAATTCTACCATGACGGATGGAATGTTGTTCTGATCATAGGGGTATATATCCATCTCGGGGTCAGTACTATGTTATATACTATACAAAGGTCCCGACTCTCGAATGGAAAGGCCGACTACCACCCGTGCAAAATTGGCTGCCACTCCAACAATCAGTGGAATGTTCACAAAGTTATTTCAGATATCGAAAGAAAAGTGATTCTCATTTCATATATACACCCTCCCATGACATGACCTTACCTATTGCGATCACAGCCAGGGTTCTTTTTCCAAAGTTTACTTGATTTTGGACCCATTAACAAGGGTGCGTTCACCTCATAATTCTCCCTTATACAGCAATGCAGCAATAACCAGACGCAGGGCTGTCTAAACTTCGCAATTCGAGAGTCAGAACCCTTGTATAGAACATTACATAGTACTGACCCCCATGATAAATATAGACCCATATAGTTCAGGGCACCGTTAAAACAGTTTACGCTTAAGATTTGCGTAAGTCTAAAACAACAATTACTCTTATTTCAATGGTGGGCGAAGTAATATTGCAAAGTAACACATCATTCGAATCGTCTCTCCGAGACGCTTCCAATGACGTGTCACATTGCAATATTGTACTTTCATTGAAGATACTATCAATAATATTTATCAGTTATGACTTACGCAAATATTTTCCTTAAGATGTTAAGTAAAACGGTACCCTGGTCGCCGTATTATAAACGTTATTCACACGAGTGGGATGAAAGCATATAATTTAACTCTTTGAAGACACAGGTTCTTAAACGTACCACAGCCACTGCTTGTAATGTGTGTTGTTCGTTGATCAATTAGAGCCTCAGAAACTCGAATCTCGAACCCGTCTGGACATGTGGGGACCCGACAAATACGTCTTCCATTTCAGACTTTAACATAATGTATTCCCTTAGATAGGACCTTTTGACTGGTCTAAATCGAAATTTATAATACTCGAAAAACTAGCATGGAAAGAAAAAACCCATTATGTATGATATGGAGTAAAGACAGCTTTCTCAAAATGATAAATTAGTCAAAAGAAGCAATTTCCCCTTTTTGATACAGTAGTTTTTTGATAAATCTGCAACAGATTGGTCGAGTTTGTGTTTTATAGAATAGGGAATTAAACAGATATTGCAGCTTTATGAGATACATGACTTTTACATTGACATCATGATTGCAGTTATATGTATTCCGGCGTCAGTTCATGTGTCCAAAAGCTTTTGTTGATACACCAGGATCAAGTAAAGGGACTTTATTCATGCTGCGTTACTTACAAATGAAAGCTTCATCAGCAGGTTGTTTTTTCACAGCTTTAAATGGGAGTCCACTATGGAACCTAAATATAATTTTATGAAAAATATGATGGAATATTAAAAATCAAATCGTCATTGCAAAACCAGAAAACTCCACAAGCAATCTCACATCTCTTTGCAACACGTGCATAAGAAATATAACAAGTAGTGTTTCTTAGTTTTAGAAATGTTAGATATGTATGCCCCCATGTTTTTGAAGTTTTTCGGGGAATCATATACAGCCAAATTAAGCTGCTCCGTCAATGATATTCCGTATTTGATCTATTTTTGATACACCCAACACTTGCCTAAAGAGAACAGCTTTAACTATCTCCCCTGGTAAAGGCTGGGACGGTACCAAATCCCCAATTTTCTCCTGCCACCGATCAATTTATCAGACCAGGTTGTCCTTTGGAGACTATAACACAGCCATTCGCCCTCCCACACTTTCACTGTTCACTCAATTAGAGGCTATAGTTCGTCTCTACTAAACCAAATGAACTCTGATAAAGGAGAAACGATCCCATCTATATAACTCGTTGGTTTGTAATACACAGTGGATTGTAAAACACAGTGCTTAAGGTAGAACACCCGTATCCGCCATTTTGAAACCTCCGCTGTCGTATTATTACTTCGGTCATACTCTGTATAAGTCGGCCGGGACCGGTGCTATTCGGTGTAAAGCGAATAGTTCCGGTCCAGACCGATCTAAACCGACGACGACCGAAGTAAAACGGCAACAGAATGAGTTTCGAAATGGCGGGTTACCGGCATTCTACCTAAATAATCGTTGCCGAGCAGCCATGGTATTAACAATGCCGCGGGTTCAGTTTATGTTTGTCGTGAGATGTATTAGGTAACCAGGGAACTAAGTATAAACTAACTGAGATAATCAATCAACTCAATGATGAATCGAGTGATCGAAAGTTCAATCCATTTATCAATTACTTTCGAAATCAACCAATTAAATAATCAATCGATTGATCGAACAAACACTTTCGAAAAGTAGCCCTAGTGATAATGTCCGAAGATGGTATTGAAAAACCGAAATACACCTGACTCACGGAAGTGTAACTTACAAGATGGTGTCATCGATATTAATATTTTCATTCACTTTTTCTCGTTTCAGCCCGCTACTACACCAACTACAGCTGTACATATATTAAATATTTTACCGTCAACGATGATAGAGAAGGAATGAAGCCCACAGAAGCCATTTTACGTAAGATATTTGTTCGGTTTGTTTCAATCGGATACATCACTTATTGACAGCGCGAGTAATAGGCCCCTACCACTCACTTGTTGTACATGTATATTGATGTCAAGGCGACATGTTTTAATAGTTTCTCGCCATCGCTCAACGATGTCCGATTGGAAATCGGTTAACTGCTTGGGAAAAAAAGATAACGCCGTACATGTGCTATAGCACTCTAAAACATTAATACGTAATACACTGAAACAACGACCGTTAAAGGAGCTATATAGCGCGTTTTTTTAGTAAGACATGTTGAAATGGTAATCTGAACTATCCTGGACTTCACAAAAGGTAATTCTTATTTTTTTCATGCTGAAATTGCTGAATACCTGTTTTTATCAAAAATAGTGAAACGAGCTTCAATGCCTTTCTGTGCTTTAATAGCAAACTCTTACCCAGTTTGTTATATCGCATGGAGAAAATAAGGTATACGCATGTGTAGTCAAATGTAAGTTAAACCCATGTGATACCAATCTTTACAAAATAAAACGTTTAAAGGTCAAATTTCCCGATAAACAAAATTTTCTTTAATTATCGTTTTTGAATTAGGTTATGGTTTCGTTATGACGGAGGTAATGATTTTTTTCTCATATAGAAGCGAAAAATGTTGTTTTTGACTACTTTTATTCACCTTTATCGATTTTTGTGAATGACTTATCTCCCTTGTTGTGACGTCATTTGTGCTTCAAAGTCATATGAACTAACAGTAAGAAGAATCTAGTTCTCAGTAACGACGGTGTTTTTGCACAAATTTCGGACATTTTAAGTGTTGAATTGTGTTTGGGAAACATAAATTGGATATTGAATATGGTATTTTGACAGGTCTTCTGGTGTTATTCTGCTTTTGGTCGCAGGGATGCGAGTTTCTCCCGTTTTCCGACGAACATAAAAGCTGCAAAAAGTTTCGATAAGTTAACTGGACCGTGTTTACTTTACAAATAAGCAAATGATATATTCCCCAAACAAGAACAGTAGGCTGTGTTACTTTCACTTCGAAGACGGCAAGTTTACGCATTGTTAGGCGTTTCCAAAAAAATGATTTTAATGATCTTTAAATGATCGGACTCAATTCAAAGTAATTTATACAGATGAAGACGCTTCAAATTCATTCTACTTATTGAGTAACCGTTATATTTTCCTTATTTGAAACACACCAACAATATTCACTTTACCTTGATGTATTGGTTTCAAGACTGTCAATTTAAACCAGACAAAGCTAATCTCACTTTCAAACACCAATCAAGCGATAAAGCATACAATCATGCATCTTGTTCTTATTTGCAAAACTTGTTTTATGTTTTAACATAATCGTAGAAACGTTGCCATTGTACATAAATGAGACAAAATGAAAATGTACGTTGATTGCTATGATAACAAACCGATTAAAACAAGCAAGTTTCTTTTATCTGTCGTTGTCTTTGAATGAAAATTCAAAGTAATGAATTTTTGATATCCGCAAACGGTCTCTGAACTCATCAACGCAAATGATAATGGGTTCGATCTTAACTTAAGCGTCTGCTTTTCGGAATTATTTAAATCACACATCTTATTTTTTGCCATTGGTAATATTGGTTTAAATGACGTATGTCACACTGAAATGCAGGTGTTCAAACATGATTAATACAAATTTATATTGATCATTTAGTAATAAGATCACTTAATATAATTTACACATTTGAACATAATCTCTTTGTTTACAATTTAATTGATTATTGTCAGTTTATCTCACATACAAAGGGTCAATCAACAGACATCGGACATTACAAGGATTAAGGGTCGTGATGCAAATTAACACCAATCTGCCACATTTGCACTGTATGTTTCAAGTCTCAAGTCCTTTATTGTTTAGGCGAAAGATAGCCTCTGGCGTTAATCTCTTAAATATCTCTGTTGTTAATTAACAGGTCTGACACGTTCTGCTATTCCAGACATGAAATAACAAGCGGCAAATCTCACACTTTCAATGCGTGGCAATTAAATTTATCTTAAAAATCCATTGTTAAGATATAACCAATTAAGACCAAACTCTCACAGGATGTTTGGATTGATAAGGTGTCAGGACATATTTATCTCTCAATGTGACTTACGTGTGATACTTTGTCGTTATGATATTCAAAGAAGTGAACATGTTGTCTTTTTTATTAGAATAGTTTGACACTTCAATAAGTATATGATAATCAGTATTCACCAAAACGGTATTAACTCTATGTTTCAACAAAAAAACGTTTTAACATCAATTTCAAGTTTTGTCAAATTGATATTTAAATTCCAAAATCATAAAAAATAAATTCAAATATGTTTATTTAAGGTTGTTAGTAAAATAAACTATGACGATTTTTTGTTTTAGCTGTTAATTATTAAACCTGTCCGAAAATTAAATGCTCAATATGTCAAGGCTACTTACACGAGAGAAAACGAACATTAATATAAAGTGAATATGAAGAACAATTCTTAAGTTCTTAACAGTTGATCTAGAAAGACGACATCGGAATCAATTTCGAAATCATAGACCTCTTACTGGGGGTGGAGTTACTGGAAAGTTGCCGGATGATTTTAACAAATACTCTTAAATGTGCCAGTGTTTAGTTTTGAAATTTGGATGTGTGGTGAAAATGTGAGGTAAAGGATAACCTTCGTATCACAAGTAAGTTGGGTTAAAATACGGTTTGTTTGTTCGCAATTTATGATCTTCTCCCGTTTCATTTCATGTATTGATAAGACAATGCAGGGTGAATTTGACAGTTAATAGTTATACGATGTACGGTGTTAAGACAATTCGTTTATTCAGACCTGTGTCTTTGTTTACTACTCAATTAAAACCTTAATTCTAATACACGATCATCGACGAAAAAGTACTCTTGGTTTTTTTTCAACAAATATTAATAAAAATAGCTGTTTCAACAAATATCGTCAAAATTTCAAGCCGATTCTTACATATGAAAACATTTACAAATCCTTTCAAATTTACGCGTTACGTCACTTACTTTTTTTTCAAAAGAATATTCTTATAATATGAAACATATTCAATAAAGAAAATGCACTGTCAATCCAAACATTGACTTAAGGATTGCTATTTCGAGGAAAATCGTCCCAATTTCAAGCCGTTCCTTTCATATGAACGCATTGACATATCCTTGTAAATTCACGCGTTAAGTCACTAATTTATTTTTTCAAATGGATCTTCTTATAATATGAAAACTATCCAGTATACAAAATTCACTGTCAAGCCAAACAATGACTTAAGAATCATTTAATTTAAGGAAAATCGTCCAAATTTCAAGCAATTCCTTTCATATGAACAGGTTTACGCAATGACAAATCCATGCAAATTCACGGGTTAAATTATTAATTCATCTTTTTTCAAATTGATATTCTTATAAAATGAATCATATTCAATAAAGAAAATGCGCTGTCAATCCAAACAATGACTTTAGGATCGTTTATTTGAAGAAAAACACCAATTCTAACCAGCGATCGCTCTTCACGCCCTTTACATGGCGCATTCAGTGGATCACGAGTGACGTCACAACAAAGGGAAGTAAGTCATACGAACTTTTATTAATCGGTGCGCTATGACGGTGATTTATGACGTAATGCGTTATGCTAAAATGTTGCAAATAATTTCAATGTGATTCTTTTACTTCATATTTTAATTTTATGAAATAAACCCAACCTGTACATATGACCTTTAAACGGTTTACCATTATTAGATTGCCTAAGTTTTGATATCCCTTTATTCATTTCTTTTTTACAACGTTTGGGGTGTTTTTAACTTCCCCTTTTTCAAAAGGCGTCTTAACGCTCAAGAAAGTTTAAGAAATAGTTTCGTAAGAAGTAGGGAGACCACGCTAACACTGCGCGGATTTTTCTTTTGTCACGATCACTTTAATTATACGCTTTGTAGTATCATAAGAAATAACACGTTGAAACTAAAAAAAAAACTCCTAAAACACATCCAGGTGCCATTGTGTGTGTTACAGTTATAGTTTGCTTTGAATCTTGATATTCTTCAAAATAATGAAGAACTGATTTGGAACTGAGTATAGTCCTTCTGGTGATATAGGAAACATATTGCTAAATCTTATAATGCTTTTGTTCACAATGAATATCTATCATTGCTAAATATTATAATGTATATTGGAATAATGAGAAACTGTATCAGTTTCAATCAAATAAAGAATCTTGAATCTTAAATATATTTCAGTAACAATGCGTAGATCTACATGGTTTCCATTATCCAGCCTAGTTATTCTACTAATTGGTGGTACGGTGTGTTTTGTGGGCCATTGTGAATCCGGGAAGAAAAACCTCACGTTCGTCAGCGGAATTCTATTTGTACTTGCAGGTAAATGTTTATTACCAAACACATCTTTTCTCATCTATATAAACAGGGATATTGTTTATACGTTTACTCTTTCTTACTTTTATGTTTATAAAAAGAATGGGGGAGGGCTAAATCGTTTTTGCTGGACTTATCCTTTCTTATTGTCCCTAAAAAGGACCTTCTGGTCATACCTCTGCCGCTTTCTTTTGAGATCTTGAATTCCCATTGACTCCAATGTTAAATCGGGTATTTTCAAGACTCTGCTGAGTTAAGAATAGTGTTTCCTACCCTTAGATATATACAGAAATATCAAGTTGGGGCATTAAACTCTCAAAATCTGTAACAAATGGGCACCTCTTCTCATTTTTTTCTACGGAGCAAAGTGTACTAGTACCGTCCGAAAAGCAGTGCACATGCTGTCAAATATCGCAGAGGTACCGACATTATGCAAATAGATCCCAAACAATAGACATGCTATAGGCAATTGAAACAAACTTTTAGCATTGTATGACTACCATCTATACAGGAAACACATCAGGGGCCCGTTTTACTAAACAACTTACGGAAAATGTTTGCGTAAGTCATAATTGATAAACATGGATATTATCTTCAATGAAAGCACAATGTTGCAATGTGGCACTTCATTGGAAACGTCTCGGAGAGACGAATCCAATGATGTGTCACCTTGCAATATTGCTTCGTCCAATATTGAAATAAGAGGAATTGTTGTTTTAGACTTACGCAAATCTTAAGCGTAAACTGTTTAGTAAAACAGTACCCAGTATCCTACTAGCTCATTTCTCACTAGCAAAATTATGCATCAGAAGTTGAAACTCAAATTTTCTAAACGGGACTACTTTGGGGTACTACAACCCGGAAGTACTTCGTTTACGTTGTGTGATAGCGTCTATAGTCTTGCATTTGACTCTCCATGATTTAAGAAACAATGTTGTATTATCTGATGTCTTTAAAGACGACGGTATAATGCCATGTAGTATTGAGGCATAGAAATCACAGCAAACACCAAACCCAGACACAATAATCACATTATGTTGACTATAGACCCGACTTTAACAGTCCAGACATGAATTAATTGGTTTATCGACGTGGAACCTCTCTTTTCCCGCAAAAAATCTGAATACATGCAACGTGTTTCTTATTGGCCCAATAATGCTGAAAACATAAAATAATCTTTATTCTTATATATATATATATATATATATAAACAAGAGAACACACGTCAGTCAGGCAATGTGGTTTAATTTCAATCTGGGTCTTACATAAAATGTTCATGACATGTCATCCTGTTTAATAGCACGGATCGGTAAATGGTATGCGTTATTTCGGATGTATAATCGCTTGCTAATACTGCAGGAGTTTCCGAAAGTGTTAAGACACTTCATCAAACCTTTTTTCCTATGTCTTTATTTTTTGTATGGTGGAGGGGGTTGGTCGTTCCACTGCGTAACCGTTAAATCTTTAAGACATCGGGAAGAATCTTCAACATGGACAACTTTGATAATCAATGACTTTAATGTCATCTGGTGCAAATTAATTAGAAATGTTTTGTACACGAGCAAAGGCGTTCTAACCAAACCATATCTGGATGGTATGTGTCTTTTTTATGACAACTCTTGAGGTTTATGCGGTCTTGCTATTCTATATTATACCAATGAAAGAATCTATTCTAGCTGTAGAATATTGTTTTATCAATATCTATACAACTCAATATCGTCTATCAATTAACCCTTTCCCAAACAATAACGACATTTAACCACTTTGTTGCAGACGACTTAAGAAAACATCGTGGGAAAAGGAGAAATTGCTCGTGACGAGTAATTTTTTCTTTTCCCACGATGTTTGCTGCCCTATCAGAAGGTTATTTTCCAATTTCATTACATTTTGAAGTGTCGTCTGCAAACTCTTTCAATTTCGGACCGTCAAAAATTTGTTCTTTGGAAAACGGTTAAAAGATGCATGGTTATGATAGAGTTGCATTGTTCAGTTAGCATTCGATTTAGTCGTACCCCTCCCCATCTTGAATTGAACAGTCAATAAGATCTGGTTCGCTTTGTAGAATCATTGACACAAGTTAGTCAGTCGGGCTACTGCCTCTCTCGAGAAGGTCGTTTCGGTAAAATGCAATCGGAACTATTCGGCAACTTTCGGCAGGCCGGATCAATTCGAAACACAACATCACGGAGGGTTTCCGAATGGATAACATTGCGAACATTTGGCGCCATTAGGGAATTGTGTTTGCTGTGATTCCGTGTCTACTAGAACCGCTGACAGGTTGACGGATTGATCGTTTTGGCGATTTTTGTGATGTAAACGCGCATATTCTTTCGGGGATTCATAACTCTCCGTCCCTTCGTTTTAAGTTATGACAGGGATACGACTGTAACGTCATAACTGTACGTTCGTTTATGTTCGTGGGTATTGTGATGTTTTAGCGAGGGCAGTCGAATTGGTTTGATAGGTCCCGGTGGTGTAATGTTTCGATTCTTCCGAGGCAAAACCGTTTGGTCACAGTACGATACCAAATTCCGATGAGTTCTTTATCAAGGTAGAATAACAATAAAACACCCATTCGGAACAACTCGGCCATTTCTTAAAATAACCTCGGAGGTAATGGGGAGCCATTTTTGAAAGTAGGTCAGCAACGAAGGGCCAATCGTATCAACTCGGCAATCCCCGTCACAAGCCAATTAAGAAACCAGTCGCATTTCATCAACTATGTAGTTCCAGTTCTAGATTTTCGTATATTCGGACACAAACTGTTACTGTATCCTTTATTCTGTTACCTTTAGTCGAGAACCAGCACCATTATTTCTCATGGTTTGTCTCCGAGCTTCAGAGAGAAAGGTCGTCTTAACCCTTTCCCAAACGACAAATTTTCGACTGTCCCACAATGAAAGAAATTGCAGACGACATTTCAAAATGTGATGAAATTAAAAAATATTCTTCAAATAGAGCGGACAACCTTGTGGGAAAAGGAGAAATTGATCTTAGCGGGCAATTTCTCCTTTTCCCACAATGTTTAGAGAGTCGTATGCAACAAAGTGCTTAAATGTCGCCATCGTATGGTATTGGGTTAAACCAATTCAGACGCTTTACTGCGATTTTCTTGCATATTTCCTTTTCTTTTCGTTCATCTTTCAAAGTTATAATGGTATTTGTTATTTGTTTCTATCAATTTAATTCCATGTTGTTTTTATGCAGGTTATCCCATTTTTAGCTCACCTGAGCACAAAGTGCTGAAGGTGTGATTTTGTGATCGCCCAATGTCTGTTGTCCGTCGTGCGTCATGCGTCGTCCGTCATCCGTCGTCCGTCGTGCGCCGTCAACAATTTCTTTAAACAAATTCTCCTCCTAAACCATTGGGCCAATCTTAACCAAACTTCACAGGAATGTCTGTTGGGTGATGCTGTTCAAAAGTTGTTCGAGAAATTGATTCCATGCAGAACTTTGGTTGCCGTGGCATGAAAAGGGGGGAATTTCTGCAATTTTTAAAAAATCTTCTTGTCTAAAACCACTAGTCAGAATTCAAATTAATTTCACAGGAATATTCTTTGGGTGGCTTTTTTTAAAAGTTGTTCAAATAATTTTGATGTCTCGAAAAACATGGCCACCAGGCTGCGTTGAACTTTGATCGTGTTTTTGTTTTCACTATATACATGAATGCTAAAATTTACAACTTTACAAACATCTTTTTTTCCAAACCTCTGGGCTAATTTCAATGAGATATCATGTGAAGCATCCCTAGTTGGAGGGGAAAAGATTTGTTAAAAAAAAGATAGTCATGTGACCAAAATGGCTGCCATGCCCATATTTGGTAAAAACCTTAAAAGAATCTTCTTGTCACAAACCACTGGTCAGAATTCAAAATAATTTTCCAGGAATTATTTTTGGGGGCTCTTCTATGAAGACTGTTAAAAAAAATAGATATCTTAAAAAAACATGGCCGCCAGGGTGCGTTGAACCTTGAACGCGTTTTTGTTTTCACTATACATAGATGTATGGTAGAATTTTTAACAAAAACATCAATATCAATTTGGATGTCCAAATATGCCAAAATGATAACCACAAAATGGCAACAATAGATCATACTGGACAAAAGTGCAGGGCTGATCTTCGTACATACAATCTGTAAAAGTAAAATATTCAGTTTCCGCATTGTAAGAATTACGAGGGTTGTTCGGAAAGTTCGTAGAATTTTGTTATAAAAAAGCGTATAAGCGTTTTTGAATCAAACAAAATAGATCATCATAAATTTTAAAATCATTGAGATATTCAAAAAATTGAATTGTTCTTGCATAATACAAAAACGTACATATCACGTACCCGGAGCAGTGTAATGTTTTTCATGACGTCATTCAATTTTAAGCGTCACTTAAGGCTAACAATCGTTGCATTTTCTCAACATAGTCACTAGCAAGGTCGACACCCTTTCTTTGTTTACTTATCAATTTTACATGTTTCGACATACCAGCCTTCACTTTATGATGACACAACACTCTGAGTATGTTTGATAGGTTCAGCTGACGAACTAATTTACCCTTTGACTTTGATGTCCATTAGGTCATGGTCACGGTTGTACGGTGGGTGTTCCAGTACCTCAACACCTAGGAAACTAATTTCTAGTTGTGTTAGAGAAGTGTCCATACTGATGACATAACTTGGGTTTCCAAATTAAAATGATTGGGCCAGGTCTCATCCGTTATAATAATCCTGTCCATGAAATCGTCTCATTCTGCATCATTACGGGTTAGAACATCAACGAACAACACAAGAATGCACTTACTTTAGGCATACCAAGTCCGTCTGTTAAAATTACATGAGTGGTAGAGCTTGAGAGATAAAAATCATTCGCAATTGCTCTTACCGTTGTGCTCCTGTCCGCTTAAGTGATTTTGTTTACACATTCCTTAATGTAGCATCCAGTTGTAGACGGTTGATCGCCTCTTGGATAAACATGCAATGAATTTCGTCCGCTTCGAAATCTGACAGACCAAAATAAAAGCTGGACTTCAACTTCCATATTTTTTTCGATGACTAGACCATTTGAAGTGTTTCTGTTAGTGATTTCACGGGCGCAACACACAATTTAGTTACACTCTACAGTTCAACGTCACTGTTTGACGTCATTTTCTGTCGGAATATTTTTCTCTCTCTACAGGATAAAAGCTCTAGTTTTTATAAATATCCTGATAATATTTTGAAATTCAGAGGAAATGGCGCCATGATGTCATGTTATTGCAAGCTGTTTTGTCGTCTCTCTTGTAACACGTTGAGTGAGACCAATCACGCTTTAATTATGTGGATGTTTGAAATGTTAGCATTTTCCGACCTGCTCCGGCTACCGGTAACTGCGTTGCTACAGTAACCAATATATCTTGCTGGAATGATGCCTTTGTTTTTTCACGTTAAATATATGTTGAAAACAGGTGAATCCATGCATGTATTTAATTTCAAGAGTATCGAACAGTGTTACGCAGAGTTATAACAAAATTCTACGAACTTTCCGAACAACCCTCGTATATACCATTTTAATGTCCCACATCAAGCGTACAGTGTCTAACTTGTAAAATGGGATAGAAGTACAAAAAACTCTGTGTAAAAAGTAAAAGCAATGTTTCTAACTATTCTTCAAATCGGTGGTAATCTCGGGTGAGCAGTTCTAGGGCCATCATGGCCCTCTTGATTGTGTTTATGCAGGTTTTTTATTGAAACGTTTGTATTATCCAAAGTCAATGTACACACACCATGCACAATTGTGTTTCATCAGCATCTCTCCAGACCATTAAAAATAGAAAAAAAATGACCGTCAGTATTCATGCTCTGGCTGATTGTTCCCGATTTTATACATATTTTACTACACGGATTCCGTTTTGGGGAGGTTTTATTGGCCCAATTTATAGTCCAGGATTGCATCGATTGATCAAGTTTCTTAAGTATAACTTTTTATCTTCTTATGAATGGGCCGCGATACAGGAAAAGGGGACTTAGGGTAAAAGAATCGACTTTCTCTTATTAATTTATTCTTATTGAAAAAATGTTTTTCAGACCAAACTGAAAACCGTTTTTATCATACTGTTTTTAATATCTTATGTATTGGTCGATTTATATAGATTAAAAAAATGAGTGTGAAACGATATTATGAAGTCATCTTAGATTTAGATGACGTCGCTTTTATTTTGACAACAAAAGGACGTCATGTATCATGAATCTACGAACTATATATACCGTGCAGTCAAAAATATAAATAAGAGACGCCATGGAAATTAAAATGTAACCTTTGTACTCGGAGGATTAGTTGACATTTCAATCACCTGTTTTACACATAAAACTTGGACGCCATTTTGAAGTCAATTTTTACGTCATCGATAAACAGCCCAGCAACTCTTTTTGGCAGACCGTGGCCCAAACAGAATCGTTTCTCCAGACATCTGAAATGCCTGTCTCCTTGTAGATAGTTATAGACATTTCTCTGTTAAGTTAGTATTTACTATATAGCAGCTGACTGACAGTCTTTATATGTTAAATCTACATGTCCAATAACATAATAAGAATTAAGAGAAAGCGTATGAAAATGTGTATCTTTAATAAAAAAAAATAAAAAGAAAAAAGAAAAAAGGATATGCCAGGTCTCGAACTCACGCTGTTATCAAATGTAATGATCTAGACAAAAGATGGCAGAGACCAGGCTGTCACAGCCACAGATTCATACGATTAGTAATGTAAAAAGTTGAATTATTGTTCAAGCTTTAGCTAACAATTGAAGACAAAATTGAGTCTGACTCTTTAGAACACGTTTTACACCACGGTTTTCGTCAATCAAAACTTCCCAGGGATTTTTGTGAGCTGAGTTTTCAATATATAAACCCGATGTGTACAGATTGCCATTTGCGATGATGACGTCAAAAAGATTTTGGTTATTGTTCGAAACAAAAAGCGAAGTGGTATTGGATAAAGCACAAAAATACACATTTATCTTTATTCTGCTATTGAATTTCGTTTCTTTCATTTTTCTTTTCAAATATCTTCATTTGCCATTGTGAATATTGGGGGGATGTTCACAGATGTGAGAAAATGTAGAAGTTAAAAACCAATTTTTGAAACTGTAATCATTTGTTTTGAATGAAACACACTAGAAACTAGCAACTGACATCGAAATTAGTTTGTTTTAAAGTTATTAGATCCTATACACAGGGAACTTATATTTATCCAAAACCGTTGCAACGGGTTTTAAGATCTACCGCATATAGACTGGGCATACCTAGATAAATTGACGCTTCCTGAATTAACCAAGATTTCAATATCTACTTTTAATTGTATATCACACGAAAATACAAAAACTGCATTGTTTCAACGACATTTTGATTTGCTTTTCAAATTTTCTTTTCTGTGAACAAGTACCTTTAAGTCAGAATCCATTTAATAATGAGTTAATGCGTTATTTGGAGTAGCAAAATATAATGCTTTTTGGTGTTAGTCTCCATGAACAAAAAGAAACATACAACATTTTTAATTCTTGTTCGATATCGAAACTTTGAAATCATCTAATATTTGAGAAAGATGTAGCCTATGAACATTCATTGTATAATGTTGAAAGCAATTGTCTTTGCTCCATAAGTAAGTTGTTAAACTTACTTTGTAGATTAAAAGTAAAGTTACATTTTTATTTGCATCTGAGAACAATATTTCATAACTTATGTAACGTTTTGCTTTAAGTATTTGTACCCTGTCTAGTATAGGCATGATAACTTCGCCTAATACATTCCTTGCTACAATTTCAGATATCTTTTTATGATATACGTTTGTTTCCCTGCTAATATATTTCCTTAAGAACCAGGCATAGCAATCTGAATGATGTTTTGAGTAAAGACATAACCTGTCCATAAGTTATAGAGAGATGGTTGCTGTCGTGAATCAGAAATGTTATCGGGCAAGGCGTAGGAATATCAACCGGTGTGCCAAAGGCAAATCGTATTTTCGAAGCCGAGCCCGATAACCATTCATATTCAAACCACCTATTCTTCTTACCTATATGGATTCACATTAACAAACACAAAATGAAAATGATAATTAATCACGAAAAAAAGTGGAAAAGAAAATCAACACTGACAAGTGTGTGCATCTATCACGTAATCTAGTGATCAAAAATGCTATACGGCACCTTGTTATCGGTCCGTAAATTGCCCTGATGACAGAATAAATATAATTCTGTCGTAAACGATGCATGAATGTTCAGTATATGCAAAAAGTTACTTTTAAAAATAATTGCTCTTGGGCTAGATTTCGTTTGAAAAACGATGCAACAGTGTTGTCCAAGCAAAAAGAAGTCTCGCTCAAAATTTCTCAAAGTTTAAGGACAATGAAGTATCTTTCAATTGAGTCGTATCCTGAAAGAAAAACAAAATCCAGTGGTGTATGCAAGATTTAAAATCTGGTCAGTAGAAAATGCTTGGGCAATCTGAATTGCACTTTTTGGTAATTTTGTAACTCATATCGAAATCACTTTAATGCAAACTCAAATATAGCATGAACACTTTTGGCGGAAATGATTCGTACTTTGGAAAGGAACCTATATCGCAATATAATTGAAATACACATAATGCTGAGTAAAAACTCCACATAAAAAGGTCTGCAACCTTTCATTCGAGTTCGAACATTAGAATAACTGTCGAGTAGTCAAGTTATGATTTAGATTCAAAAGTCAAACCTCATCCATTTCTAATGACATTTCCGATAATGTTGATGGCGTGTTATCCAATATGTTCCCACGTTCCCTGTAATTAAAAAACAGACAACATTCTAACTTTACAACAATCTACCCAATTCACGGACTGATCGATGAATTACTGAAAGGGGTTTGCTTAAGATGAGCATATGCTTATTTTGTTTCAATTTTGGACAGCTGAAAAGGCCGGTTTTATCAATTTCCCTAAAAAGAAATACGCGCCCAACACTTACGCAGCAGCCGAGATAACTGTTTGCATTATCATTATCATTATGAAATTGCTACTTTTCATCGTTTGCAAATTTCGCCTGAAGACATGTTTATATTGAGTACCACGTTAAAATATACTGTAGTGGTTGTTCAAGGCAGGTTGGCTTCTTCAAAGGGTGGCTGCTTAACACAAGTTAGACTGTATATGATGGAATGCCTTTAATCGTTGATATCATATGATAAAAAAACCTTTAACCCGATGTGTTCGGGAAATACCAGAAAACGTCTGTAGAAGGCGCATTCGGTGTATTTCTAGATCGATGGAATGTGTTATAATTATCTTGTAACAATTTACGTTTCGTGATGTTTTATATCGTCCCATATTTAGAAGAGATTGCAGACGATACTTGAAATAGGGATAGTATTGGAAATACATTCCTATTGTTAGGTTAAGATCATTCCTTGGGGAAAAGGAGAACAAATATTCCCGGGCAACTTTCCCATTTCTAACTTTGTTTCCAAACTCCGTCTGAAAGAGGCTGATTAAATCACGATACACTTCGGTAAAGGGTGAACAACCGAATGGAAGCCTCAGACACATTAACCTTCGATCACAGTACTGCGTGTAGTTTTATAGTACTTCTGTGAGAGTGTTTATGGTAGCTGTCTGTCTTTAATACTCAGAACACAAACCGGTTCTCAGTTTAAACATATTTTATTCATCATTTCATATATATTTGTACATAGATTTACATTTATAAATAAACAGATGAAAAGGATTCGATCGAAAGCTAAGCTTATAAAAATCGTCTCCTATATACCGGTTCTTGCAGGTCTGCTGCAAACGATCTTTGTAAAGTATTGTTTGAAAAAGAAGAAATCACTTATATGTTTGGTAACGGTTTTCAGAACTCCATAAAGGGGGATGTTCGATGGCTTCGTAACACTACTTGTTTGTATGGTGTTTACCGCCGTATCAACAACTTTCCAGTTATGTAACGGCTTTCCTGGATCCACCAGTACTATTACTAGGCTAGGGCTCTGAAGTGACTTGCCAAGGGTCACTCCCACGATACCAGAGGTGTCTCGTTACATTACTAATGCGAATCGTTTGGTGTGGGTACTATTAGTTTCGGATCGAGAAGGATATATACGGTACCCACCCAATGAAATCTACGTCTGCAAGCATCTAAAAGTCAATTTTAGATCGTTAGAATTGCATCACCGTTTAACGAGATGACACTGAATGTTTTGGCAATATAGGGAAGTCATTACAATTAAATAGATTCTGTTTTTGCTCTAAATGTTTCAAAATATTATTGTCATTCAACTATCTGAAAACCGACATGTCTTTTAATGTTTCAAAATTGGAATAGTGAGCAAACGATAATTTTATTCGGTGAAGAATTGGAGGAATGTTGTTCTACCATTTATAGCATACAAATTTGTACGAAATAACTTGAAGGTTTCAGGGTAGCAGACACGCTAGATCCATTGCATTCATAGACAAGTGGACAACCATAAACAACCAAGAATCTGTATAATTTATAATTATGTTTTGTATGTTGCAGGTCTGTGCACGCTGGTCGGGATAATTCTGTACATCGGCAGTATCACAGAGGAAGTGGGCAATAAACCAAAGGTGTCATTAGACGATGTACAGTTTAAATACTACTACGGCTCATCGTTCATGATGGCCGTAGGCTCGTTCGCGTTGACAGAAATGTGTGGTGTGTTCTCAGTGTACTTGTATATCACCCGTTATAAACACGCACAGCGCAAAAAACGGCAACAGGCACTCAAAGTGGAGGCGAACGATCGAAACCAGCAATGGCGGCACAAGAGGTCGAGACCTCAGTCACGTGACAGATCTCAGTCTCGCGAGAGATCCCGAGACACGTCTCTGAGTCGGTCCGAGAGTTACTACACATATACGCCGATATCCGAGACGACGTGCACGTCTCACGAACTCTCCAACTATTCGTTTCCGAACGACGCCTCGCGACACACTCTATCCACAACCACGGTCGCGGAAACATACTCGCCCAAGGAGAACGCGTTCCCGCACACGAATATAGACTACCTGCGGAAAACCACGCCTGTATAATACAAACTGTACATTAGAAGCATAGCTATTTTACTTTTACTTTTTTCTTTTCGATTTTTTTTTGTAAAGGAACTGTTTGTTTGTGTTTTTTATAATAAAAAAGGGAGACAATCGCTGTATGATTCTTTTACTCGTAGTTTAGTTAGCGGAAGCTTTTTATCTTCATTTCTTTGGTAATACTTGAATTGCAAACTGTTTGTATATATAGATAATAGAGTAACCGAGTTGTAAAACAATGTACTTGAGAGTTTGTAACGGTTTGACTGGTTTTTACTTAGTAATGAAATATTTTGCAACACAGTTTCTACTTATCATTGGGCGATATGTATTGTTTGTTAAAAAAGATCGCAATCTGGAACGTGTGCTTTTATTAAAAGTATTTCAGTTATGATCAACTGCTTCAATCTATATGGAAAGCTCTTAAGGTTTCTGTCAGTAATTGGAGTTCAGTAAATCTGTTTTTCATTGAATTCTGTTAATAGACAACTCACAATACATAGTTTGTCAAGAATTTGAAAGCATCAAATTGAGCTTTATCTTAGAAAGATTGATAGACTTTGGTAAGTAGTTCATCTGCTATTAACCATTACATGTGTAGTCGTTTTAAGGGTAGGCCTATCTACCAGTTGTAATCTATTGTTTCGTAAAACCACGTTATTGAAAAAAGACCTATTTAGATCTTACGTTTGTGTTTGCCATTAACCAAACGAGCGTCTTGTACGGATATATTTTGATTTTGGTGATAAAACGGAAACAAATTTGAAAAGCATACACGATGAAATCCAAATCGTTTGTTAAAAAGAACAAACTGGTTTACCACCCATTACAATGCATAAAGGCTGTTTAGTATTATCTTGTTTACCACGCCGTTACAATGGTATTTTTAATTTTGTTTTGTTAGTTGTGTTAAAGATTTCTTTTGCAGAATTATCCGGACATACGTACAAGTTGTAAGAGAGGTATGGTCGTCAAATAATTTGTTCTTTTGGGGGCATCAAATCCATATCAAATGACAAACATGTAAAACAGCATTTTTGACTGTTTTATATAGAGTTGTGTGAAATGCAAACAATTAGAATATGATAGTCTTTTCAAAGAATGGGAAATTGTATTGTTAATACGAACATACAACGTCGTTACGCCATTAACATTGTTGATATTTGGTTGGCCACAGTGTCTGAGAGCAACGAGGATACAAGGTAGTTATATTACTGCGGTGTGGATAGTTGACCCAATAGAAGCTATAAATCATGAGAATGGCTCTAGGCATTTCACGCTTAATATTTTAAAAGTTTATTTCACATTACCTTGGTAGAACATATTTGTTTTTCCAAATATATGATTATGTAGGCCTATGCCTCGTTTTATCATGCATTGATGGAAGTAGTTTGTGTTCTCTATTAAGTTCCCCCAACCGTTTTAAGACCATATTTTATTGATTATTCGTGAAAGAAATGTGCTGGACTACATTTGGATCTAATTTTACTTGCATATGCTATTGTTTGAACAGAACATGTTAATTTTAGTTTGTGGTACACGTTTTCGTAAAGCAAAATAAATAAATACATGTAATTGTTTGCATTATATGGCTGCATGGATATGTAAAGAAGTTCAGGTCACAGCTTTTGAGAAAACACAAGTACGTGTGCACATTATCTGTGCTCAGAACCTTTTGTGTTCACACATTTTGTGTACGCATCTTTGTTTGTAAATATATAAATATGACATATGTGTACACGGCTTTGGTACGCAAAAACCTTGTGTACACATCACTAGTGTAGGCCTACATACTTTTGTGTACACACTTATTTTGTGTACACACTTTTTAGAAGTACCCTTGCCCATATAACCTTCATTTGCCCGAACAATTAAACATATACATGTTATTGTATCATTACTTTTATTATTTATCAATGACTATGTTCACCATGTTAGATATTTCATTATTTCGGCGCGTTTCGCTGCCAAGTTCTTTTTTTCCAGTAGATATTGATCATTTTGTTGTTCAGAGTTGTCGAACTGATTCTACGGAAAACCTTCATACTAGCAAACAAATAAGCTATTTCTTGAGCCAAAGCCTTCACAAGATGGGTGATCGATAGTCTTTTGATAAATGTTTCTGCTTGTAAAATTTCCACGAATACAGGATACCAACAATCGACGAAACGTTAGCAGGCGTTTTGGTGTCTTGAAGTCGACCCTGCTTTCGTTTGATTTATGATTTTGATATTCGCCTGACAATGGTCTCTCTTACCTCCCCACAGCGGTCACCTCTGCTACATTTCACTCGTTACCGCAATCCCCTACTCAGTAACCTCCCTTTTCAGTACTACTGCATAGTGTCAAAGAGAGGTAATCCTGCACGGAGTTTGTACTGGTTGTGCAGTTAAAAATGAAGCGATACACGGCATTGACCACAATCTGAACACATCGGGTTTACCCAATGTATTTCTCAACTCTCGGAAATACCCGAGTAGTTCCGATTGCATTGACCAATGATATCGATGAGGAGTTTGGGTCGCTCCTCCTTGGAGCCGACTGGGTACCGTTTTAATAAACATTTTATGCTTGAGATTTACGTAAGATAAAAAAAACATCCCTCTTTTTTCATAATTGGGCTAAGCAATGCTGCAAAGTACCACATCATTGGAATCGTCTCTCCGAGACACTTCCAATGACGTGTCACATTGCAATATTGTACTTTCATTTAAGATAGGGCTACTATCCATGTCTGTCAGTTTTGACTTACGCAAATAGTTCCTATTAGTTGTTCAGATATCTTAAACCGTACCTTGGGGACAAAACAATGTAACCTTGTGGAATATCTTTAATTGGAGATCACCATAGCCGATTTGTGAGTTACCTATTCAATATAATTGCACCTATGTGGTGGAGTTTCAGGAAATATTAACTCGGGAATCGATTATGGAAGAGATATATGATACGAGTATAGGACTTTGTTCTGGGGATATGAGCCTATTGGTTTAAGGCTCAGCCTTCTATTGCATCAGTTAAGGAAGACAATACACGTGCGGATTCGTCCTAGCTGTACAGTTTTAGAGCCGAATTTAAAGAAAAAGGGGGGGGGGGGAGAATCTGACTAATAAACGGTCAATAATTGAGTAGTCCCTTCGTCGAATTGTCACCAATTAGAACCAAGAATTATATGACACACAAAAGCAAAGAATACAAGACTGCTAGCTACATCTATAAACACTTACAATCATACAAACTTTGTTTGCCGTAGAATACATTTCGATAATCCTGAACAAGGGTTTATAGTAGTTATTTGTAGTACAAACATTGTATATAATGGGAGTTATTTGAGAGATGTAAACGCGCCTACGCCCTTGACCAACAAACTATTTCATACATTTAGCTCTGAACGAGGTTATTTGCACCACTTTCTAGTCGTTTTAGAATTCGTCCACACGAAATTCTATATAAGGACAACTACAAAGAAAGAAAAAAAAGACGATACTGAAGAAGTGTATATTCGTAATTGAATGAATTCTCCTTTTGTTACACTGCTTTAGTTGATCATGTGCTTGTTTGGGGCGTGAACACATCTCTAATTAGTTAGGAAGAGCTTCAGAAGTTCTTTCTGTACGAACTGTTATGATAAGCAATAAGCGTGGACAGTACATATATTGGTCTCCCTCTCCTAGTACCCTGGGGTCTTTGTCCAGTGAGTATACCCCGCTCTAGAAGATCGGGGCATTCGCACGGGTCAGGACCCCATACTACTTCTCCTAGCTGAATGTAGGTGTCTGTCTACTCATCTCGGCTGAATGACAAACCAGCTCGGCGAGTCCTTGCTTGGAGTAAATCTTCGTAATCTTCTTTTTATTGATTAAAAGCCGAGTATCGCATGAATTCTGGATTTATATCAATGCGATGTAGAACCACGATTAAAACATAACAGACTGAATAATCTACATGGATGCTTTGCCAGCGGCTCTCTCAGATAGCACCCCAAATATTGTTTTAGTGCCATATTTTGAATTTTATACACTGTTGGAAAGCATGTGGCTTGCAACGGGAGAAAAAAAAACTTTCTTTGGACAATTTTCTTACGCTTTGTCACATACCATACCTTGCATGTTGCGGGATTCTCCGGGGGAAAAAGAACGCATTCCACACTACAACCAAGCCTCCTTTTGGGGATAAAAAAAGTAGAGTGATTAAAATAACATATAACAAAAAGGGTTTATTTTGTAAACAATGATCTTCTTTTTCCTTCTTGCGAAAATTTGAAAGTCGATAAGTTAAGAGAGTCTAGTAGGCAGACAACGAAATGGGTTAATACTTTAATACACTAACTATAATGGTTCAAACAATTTGCGTCAGAGAGTAATTCCAGAACTTTATATAAGCCGAGTTTTCTATCAAATAACAGAAAGGCATAAATGCTCCTTTTTAAACTAACAAATTGAAGATGGTCATTTATTTAGTGATGGCGGTTGTTTAAATATTTCTTTTTGAAATGAAAACACAGATTTTTAGAATTTTTGAATTGGTCATTCAATTAGTGATTGCGATTGTTTAATCCATCTTTTAAAGCTGTGTTTCTCATAGAACACAATCTGTGATATAGTCCCTTTAACGATTGTTACCGCTTATCTTAACAACACGTTCTATAATGGGTACATTAAAACTCTGGAAATCCAGTTGTGTGTCAAACTTTTGAAATTGTGTTCTGATCCAGGATCATTCATATGCTCACTATCACGTAGATACAATTGTAAAACCAGTGAGAGTTGTGTTAAAAGGACTATGTCACAGATTAGGAATTTTTAACTTATTAAAATAAATTGTTTTCTACCAATAAAATGAAAACATATATTTCTAATGAAACATGTAACTAGAAAATTGACAGCTTCCAAACCTCGTTACAACCCTTAAACAAAAGATAAACATGTTACATCATTTTTATTGTATATTTTGCAAACCGTTTAAACGGGTTTATTTCGTAAACATCGCGCTAAATTTAAAATAAGAGGTGCTTTCCTTTAAATACAAACGTCACGAGGGTCTTTGGAAACATTTAACAGCTCTTGTCACGTGATGACAGCAAGGTAGGCGAGAGGGAAATCCTACGTTTATTTATGAATAACGGGCTTTCCCATGGAAGGCTGACAGGCGCGAAGGCTCACTTCAAATTATTTAAAACAAAAAAGCCCGGGATTTTAGCAACTTAGAAATAAATTAATTCAAATTTGTCTTTGGTATTGTGACTATGATTGATAGTATCAAATTTTTAACGTTTATTACTCCAACTGCATACACCCTGGAGTTAAACCAGAATCAAAAACATTTAGTATGGATCAGTCATGAAAAATCATATGGGGGTAATGAGTTAAGCTTATTCTAATGTCTGATTATATTTCAGGATTTTTCTTTTCACCCATTGCATGCCACTTGATAATTTGTAATGTCATTAGGATTTTCAAATTTAACGTGTAAACCATGTGACTAGGTGATGTTTTATTGTCTGTATTTTTATACCTTATGGTTTTGATATATTTTCTCTGACATTTCCAGATATCAGATACTACATCTGTTTAAATAGTGTAGTACATAGTGTATTTTGTGTTACTGGTATTAAGAGAATGAAAAAAAAAATGGATTCGCCAATTCTTATTCGCCTTATCTTACTTTACGTTCCACCCAACATTCTGTCAATCCTTATTTTATATGACTGTGTATTTGGTCATAATTCATTGGCATTATTAAACGTTACAACCCATCCTACCAATACATTGATTGAACCCTTGAATTCATAGTCATACTCCCTAGCTAAAGATTTTTAAGGAAGTCCATCCCTGATGGAAAACTTGGATTTGCTAAATGGTTAAAGCATAAATTTAAATGCCAATCATGAAAGTAGGAGTATTTATCATTTCAAAGGCATTCACCACTTTTCGGAATTTGTCTGATTTATATTATTATTATTTATTATATTTACAAAATGAATATCAGTGATTTCTGTTATCAAATCATAGTAATTACCTCGCATTCATCACCAAGTTTTACATTGAAATTGAAATAATATGAATGAAAGGTGGCAAATGAAAATGAAAATCCATACAAAAACTTTATGATATTTAACTAGATTTTATAACGGCATTTGCTCTGATAAATCTTTAACTTTTCTCTTTAGGGGTGGAATACCTTAAATCAGAGCAAATACACATACGTGTGTGCCCTTGCTTTGGTCATCAATGACACACATATTTCCAAGTCACTAACTGCCTTATTCCACATTGATGCGAGCGTAATCGTCTTCATAAATCTCCCATAAATAGAAATTTAAGACTGGTTCCGATTGAAAGCGACACTAGAGACAAATGAATAGTAAAACTCTGTACATTTTCTTTGTGATATTAGAAACTATATCAACTGTGCACAAGGAGTAACTTGTCCTTATACTATGGTGGTTGGTGGTTTCTAGGGGAATTCTACAGCATATGCAGCAATGCGAGGCACGGTCAAAGTAGGAGTTGAACATCAGAATGAATGACCCACTAGAATGACCCACAACATTTGACCAGTTTGTTGCAGACGACTCTGGAAAACATTGTGGGAAACGGAGAAATTGCTCATAACGAGCAATTTCTCCTTTTCCCATATTTTTTTCTGCCCTTTCGGAAGATTATTTTTCAGTTTCATCCCATTTTGAAATGTCGTCTGCAAACTCTTTCAATTTGGGACAGTCGAAAATTTGGCGTTTGGTAAAGGGTTAAGTACTGAACCAATGACAACTTTAATGATGAGTGGGTACTATTACCACTAACATGATAGGACATCCAGAACCCTCCCTTCTGTTAACCTGTTGGCATCCTTCGGTCACATCGACTACGGATTAATCGCCTTGATAGAGAGCATGGGAGCATCATCTTCTGTTGCTGTGAAGGCAAATCCATAGTCTGCATACCCTACTGCGGCCCTGACATATATACAAACCCCAGACATCTCAGTATCCCAAAAGATTCAATGGAGGATTTAGCCTATGCTCACAAGCAATTTGTAACACACAGATGGACAGACAAACCCCAGACATATCAATATGTGAAGTAAACTGTGCTCAGATGAATTAAATACAAAAGACAAACTAAGTTCATTTAAAAGTTGATAACATTTTACTCTTTAACAGTATATATATATATTTATAATCCAATTATATTACATCAATGCACTAATTATTACATCAATTTTAGAAATGGTTTTTGCATTTTCCATATTTTCAACACAAAGACAGACTTCATAAAACTTCACTGAAACAGTTGTGCAATTAATTTAGTATGGAAGGTTTTTTACCTCTTGTATCATAAAATCATATTTATTTTTTTTTTCACCTTTTCCTTCATATTGACACATTTGAGCATGCCTATAGAAGGAGATTCAAGTTAGTACTGTGGCAAAATGAAGGATTATTTCAACAAGCAAATTCTCATTTTTTCACATTGGTTCATACAAAATTGTGCAGAAAATGGTGCATTTTTCTACTTCATATATTTTGTCTTTTTTTCTGATTTCATTCAAGTCTTAAAATCCCAAAATATACAAACGAGTCAAACAAAATCTGCTTTTTATAGATTACAAAACAATTGTTTTTTAGGTACACAGTTTTCCTAAAGTAAGTCTCTGAATTGGCAAAAAGCATAATAAAATTAGATTTCGAACATTGTAAACCTATAATCTATGTATAACTAAATTTGTATCACTAAACATTATTTACATTTTATCAACAGCTTGGTACAAAACTAAGGTAACTATTTCTCAAGTCCAAGTGCCATAACAGTCTTGCACACAAACCTTGGTGTGTATCACACACCATGTCTTTATAAAAAACATTTTACTCCACTTCTTTTCCAAGTTCTAAACGATCCTGTTGCTGGCAACAATTACAATAAAGAAAACTTAATTGTTATTTCTCCGGTTACCTCAATGTTTTCATACATTCTATATACATTTCAAAGTATCTGTAACAAATGACTTCAAAAAACATTTGTGACAAAAGAAGAAATTGCTTGATTCAAGCAATTTTATCTTAAGTCCCATGTTCTATCCTATACATGTATTATATAACAATTTGTATGTTTCAATGGGGTTTTACGCCGTGTCAACAACTTTTCAGTTATATTACAGTTTTCTTGGATTCACAAGACTTAGTTCTAGGCTGGGGCTCTGAAGTGTCTTGCCAAAGGACACTCCCTAGAAAACAGAGGTATCGGCAGAGCTCCAAACCCTATTTCAATGACTGCCACATTCACCACTGGGTCATGCAGGATAATGATAAAATAAGACATATGTTTCCTTTCAAATAAATGCCACCTGTCGTTTCTTTCAATTTCGATCAGTCACAATCTCCATATATGAGGGAATGATTGAGGAATGACTAGAGTAAACCACTTGGACAGAAGTACAGCTTGATTTTAACATTAACAAATACTTATAGCTCAATGCTAAATTCAAAGGTGCTTGTTCTGAGACAAAAAAATTGAAAGTCAAAATAAATGTTGTTTAAACAACACAGTTCTTGTATTGTTGTTTGATCTACAATATCAAGTAGCTATCAAAAGCACAATTAATTCAGGAAGCGTCAATTTATGTACGTATCGACAGTTTATATGTGGTAAGTCTCAATAGCGATGCCATATTTTTGGATTGAAATACATGTTATTTCACTGTATACAGACTTTTAAAGAGAATTATAAACAAACTAATTCTGCTTCTTATGGCTATTCTTCAGTAAAGCTGTTGTTCAGTTTTGGAGAAATTAATTTTTAACAACCAAATATCCTCTCATCTGTGAACAAGCACCTTTAAGGCTTATTGGCCCATAGACCAACAGCAAATGAACAGGCACTTATAAATCAAGGAAAACAGCAAAACAGATTTTGTTAAAGCACTGATTGAATAACACACATCTTCTTTTGTAAGAATGTTTCTTTCTAAAAAACACCTATGGTAGTATTAGCTTAAGAGCTTTTCTTAGGAATGAGTAAGATTGGCACTAAATCACTTGTTAATTCTAGCTATTTACCCATTGCCTGCCTGTTCTAAGTAACTTGCAGATAGCAAATTAAAAGAAATTAACAAAACAATGCCAAACTAAATTGCACATAATTGATTAAGTCTAAAATTGTGTGACAAAATATAGATTTGCTCATTTTTCACAAACATTAATATTAGGTGGCATTCTTTTCATATGTTCGTCTGAAGCAAATTCTATTTAATGTGATTTGCACTAAGTTAAGGCTTTGTTAACTGGCCTTGTCTACACCTTCATCTTCAATGAATTCTATATTTTCTTTTTGTATGGTGTTGAACGCTATAACAACAATTTTTCAATTATGTAACAGCTTTCTTGGATTCACTACTAGGCTAGGGCTCTGTAGCGACTTGCCAAAGGTCAGTCCCACCAAACCAAAGGTGTAGGTGGGGCTCAAACCTTGGATCCCCATGTTTTAAGTCTACCACCTTTACCACTGGGCCAACAGGACCCCTGAATCTTATATCACATTAGCCTTTTTACAGTTATATCCCAATGCCCAACACACAATGATGGAGGCAGACCTCAAACTTAACTGTCAATAAGGGCTGATCAAGCCAAATACAACCATCTGCATACTGTAAGTCAGTAGAGAGACTGCCTCTCATGTAAATCCAAATGCCAATACCAGTATTTCGAGGGTTCAGCGCAATACTATAGTAAGTGCTTCACGTTTGTGAAGCACTTACTATAGTCTTGCGTTGAACCCTCGATTTGAGCTCAGGAAGGGTCATATGATTTCAAATTTTGTACTCTACCCACTAGGCCAGGATTTTGTGTAAAAGTAATAGATTAAGCTCTATTGCAATGAAAGTTATTTTATCTCTAAGTATCATGTCATAGATACAAAATGAATAACAAAATAATATGTCTGACTAATACACAAAGTAAATAAAAAATGTTTTGACTTGAAAGGGACGGACTAAGTTGCCGTAGAAACTGCTAGTTCAAATTAGTTTGGTATCAATGCTGATTTCATTATTTTGATATTAATCACTTCACACCAATTTTGCACTTTTATAAATGCATACTATCATTTTTTCTACTTATATTACAAACACATATAAGGACTGTTTTCCAACAAGAACAAACTCCACCTGTGATGCGAGACAAATAGATGATGGCATGCTGGTATTGTCAAATCTTAATTACTTCTTTTAATAGTACATGTATTCTGATATTCAACAATTGTTCTATTCTACACCGTTTACTGTGTTAATTTACCAGTACCAGTACAATGCTTGGATTCAATAATCTTGGCTTAGGAAACTCCACAGTGAAATGGTTGACCCCACCAGGGTGGGGGTTTATTTTGGTATTCTGGTAAGGAATTGAGCCTCAGTTTGCAAGTGTCAAATACAAGCTGCTAAACACAATGTCAAACTTAAAGTTAGCATCTCACAGTTTGACATTACAATCTTTTTTGAAACAAGAGCTGTCCATAAGACAGCATGCAGGACTATTTGACAATGTCGGAGAGGGGTTTGGGTCAGTGAAATGTTATTTGTTTCTAAACTATGAGGATGCACACAGAACTTAAACCAAAATTTTCTATGAACAGAAACTTGTATAACATGCTTCAAGTCAAAAGCAGAGTTATTGCTCTTGGTCAGTAACTTAACAGTAAGACCCTTAGTCTATGTATAAAGTTTCAATCTACTCCCTATAGTAGTTTATGAGAAACAAGATATATGAAACTTGGTCAGGGACCTTAGATTATGACCCTGAACACATGTGTGAAGTATCAACCCATACCATACAGTAGTTCTTGAGATACAAACTTGCACATAAAAAATTAACCAAGGTTTGACGCCAACAGCGACGTTGATGCCAATGCTGATGCCAACGCTGATGCCAAAGCTGATGCCAACGTTGATGCCAACGTCTGGGAGATTATGATAGCTCTCCTTATTCTTTGAATAGTCAAGCTAAAAACAACAAATTCAATTTTAGTTCACCAGAAACTTAAATTTCAAATAAAAACAGAATTTAACAGAAACATATAAATGTCCTATGGTGTGAGCAAACAAAAATTTCTGAGTGAAACCAACTGTAAACAATAACGCATCAACACATTTAACAATAACCAACATTTATAATTCGTCACAAGTGACTGTAACTCTAAAAAAAATGGTGTTTATTCATAATCTTACACTAATTTAAGACACCTACTCCATGGAACATCATTTGTGGCATCTGCAACAGAGCATTAGCAACTTCTGTCTCAAGAGGATAAATTGCTACAAACAGCAATTCATGCTCTTGTCACAGATGATTTATACCCAATATGATAAAGGAAATATTTGTTCATTCTTAATAATTGATATTTCTAAAGCCTGCTGATGCAATCAATTTGAACTAGTTATTAGTTCCCATGTGGAGAAATGGGTTATGTGAACATGACTATAGCCTTGCATCAAAACCCTTAATATGAAATATATATCTTCACAAAAAAACACTTAAATAGTACAAATTTGAACAACACATCTATATCATAAAAATATAACATTATAACAACTCAAAAACATTTAACACTGTTCCACACAGAACTTATGCTCACATATATCTGTAACTCGTTTTCCACCCATTTTCTGGAAAGCAAAATGTTAAATACTCATGCCATACAAAAGTGAACAGATCAAATCCGGGATCAATACTTGTCAAACCACCCCAGCAAGACAACTACAGTCATTCTGAAAAATTTGACTAGTTCAAAACAAAATAAACAGAAGACAATGATTATATTCATTTACATGGGTGTTACATCGCAACATCACTATTTCAGTTGTGTTGCGATGCCCAACTCTTTATGATGGAAGAAGACTGAAAACTCAACTGCCCATAAGGACTGGTCCAGCAGGGCAGAACAATCCGCCTTCTATAAATCTGTTTGAAGAACAACAATTATAAAGTATGAAAAAATACTTCTAAATGGTACCAGTACTTGATCAAAACCATTGCAGCAAAAAAGAACAGAGCTCATTACCAACAATTTCTCTTTTTTTGTAACAGTGATTTCTTACTTTGTTTACTGAAAGTGCATTTTAATTAGGTACACTTATGTGCTAATTAAACTTGACATTAGTCATAAGCTAACATTTTGGTTCCAAAACATTCTGTAACTTCATACTAAGGTTACATAAAAATGCATTAAAAATTACATGTACTAGGAACAATTATAAAAATTAAGCTGTTCAAAATATTAGAAAAAACTTTATCGTTATAAAACCGTTAAAGATAGCAGACTAACATTTGTACATAGATAATGAAAACTTATAGGAATGTTTAATCAGCCACAATCAAAACACCATTCAGTTAAAGAATATTTCAATAGAGCCTGATTTACAGTACTACACAGTGATATCACGGTTCATGAAATCAGAACTGCAGCACTACGCAGTAATAGCACTGTTAAACTTTTACCAAATGCCAAATTTCCAACTGTCCCAAATTGAAATGGTTTGCAGCCGACATTTCAAAATGTGATAAAATTTGATAGGAATCTTCTCATAGAGTAGAAAACATTGTAGAAAAGGAGAAATTTTTCCACAAAATTTTCCACAGTCATCTGCAACAAAGAGGTCAAATGTCGTTATTGTTTGGTAATGGGTTAATAAGTCAGAGTTTCATAATAACAAACTAATATATCTCTGTATAAGAAAAAAAATCAGGATTGTAGGACCACATGATAAAAGCACTGTTGAAGAAATCAAAACTGCAGCACTGCATAGTAGTACATGTAGCACTGTTTATGAAGTAAGGTTTGCATGATAAAATACTCCTATCACTGTATAAGAAATCAGTGTTGCAGCACTGCACTGTTATAACACTGTTAAAAAAATCAGTACTGCAGAACCACACAGTTATAGCATTGTCTAGGAAATCAGGATTGCAACACTTTATTGTCATAGTACTGATAAAGAAATGGGTATAGAATCACTTCACAGTTATGAGTTATTGAACTGTTTAAAGGACCCAGATTGCATCACTAGATAGTTATCTAACTTGTTAGAAAGTCAGGATTGTATAACTACACAGTTATTGGACTGTTCAGGGAGTTCCGATTACTCGATCGAGCCGGAGAAGTTGATTCACCTTTAATATTGCTGACATGACCTTGAATGGACTCCCATACTGTACTTAACTGAAAAATAAAAAATAAAAGTATTGGAGAGGGAGTAAAGGGGCATGAATTGTTCTTTCAACATATAAAAAAATTCCTCAATTATTGTGTAATAGAGTCTTAAGCTTTAGACTTTGAAAGAAAAAATTAAGAATCATATCACTTTTCTTAGCTCTCAAAGAAAACATTTTTAACTTGATGGCTCTACAACAATAGCATGATAATAGGGAGATTTCGTCATACCAATTAGATTTTGCATTATTTTCATGGGAAAGGATAATAGTAATAAATTCATTTACAGACATTAAAAAACAAAATATTGTGGACATTTTCAAGTAGGAGACACATTAATTTGACATGTTTTGCTGAAAAAAATTATTATAGATTGGCTTAAACACCTCTTTATCATAATAACAAAAAGATATCACTTTACACATCAATTTTTTGGACAACCTCAATCTTTTTATGGAAGGCCATATAGGCGGGTCTAATAGACTATTCTTGTAAAGAACAAAGATGGGCTTTTGAACTATTAGCCGACACCATTTGGACAGACCTACGTCATTAAAAAAAAAATCACTTACAGCGGAATGTGATTTTGATTGTAGAGTTGCCATAGAGGCAAGAATGTCATATAGTATTTCGAGGTTGGCATGAACAAGCTGGGTTTCTAGTTGAAGACAATAGAGGCTGTAATAATTCCTATTCTCCATGTTAGCTATCTCTCCCTCCTGCTCCAGAATCTTCTGTTCTAGCTGCTCAACATGGTCAACCTGAAATAGACAGGGTTTCTAAATATAACCTCATTACATCATTCCTATAAATAAACAATATCCTGGCTTTTATTCGTTTAAATTGGGTATAACACCATATACAATTTTTCAGCTATGTTATGGCTTTCCTGATCTCACCAGTTTTAGACTAGGGCATTAAGGTGTCTTGCTTAAGGGCACTCCACGAAACCAGTGGTACCTGTCTGGCACAAACCCAGGACCCAAAACTCTACAAATGCCATCTTAACCACTTGACCTCGCAGGAATGTTAATACATTACATGTATCTTCATATATGTCAATATCAGAATACTTGAACGTTATCTATATTTTGACCACTGTGACATAACAACTGAAATACTGTTGAAAAATGAAAATAACCTCTTAATGCCATTCATGAGTTAAAGGGCTCAACTAGCAAAGCATGGTACAAAATAGGAGATTGATTCATTTAAGAAAATAATTTGTTTTCCAATAGATTATAAAACTGTACGAAATTTGAAGGACAGTGAACTACAGGCAAAGCACTAGCCTCTGTATAAGAGGGTCATGTGTTCATATTCTATAAGAAACGGGGTCCAATTTGCAAACTTTCATCAAATTAGATTTGGCAAGATGTAATGGTTATGCATCAAGGAAGCAAAATAGTGACTAATATAATTTATATCTTACTTCACAAGTGATGTGAAATCTAAAAAGGTTTAAACTATTGAACAGTAAAAAACCATTCAGCTCACCCTGGCTGGAAAAAAGTCTGCGCCAGCACATTCGCCAAATGAAGGAGCCAAATTCTGACCAAATGGCTCCAATTAAAATTCCTTTATTTTAAACACTTTTCATGTTATAGATGTATATATGTGTTAAATCCTCTTGGTTAATTATTTCTGTTTGTTATGTTTCACCATTTGTATTAAAATTGTAGTGTCATAAACATGTAATGTGTCATGCCAATAAAAATATCATGTTAAAAAAAAAGCCAAGACATCCCCCCCCCCTTCCGAACAAATTTAAACCAAAGATGGTATAACTAAAGGCTACGCTTTGAGTGACAAAATCAAAATGAATCTTTTATTTCAGATAACATCAAATCATATTGAAGACTATACATTTCTGAATTCTGAGTTTTGTTATTTATTTAAGAAATGTCCGATAGATAAATGGAAAGTAAACATGATCTTAGGTCTATTTGTTTTTACTCTTGTCAAGACTCCGGTCTGATGATTTGAATGATTAATAATAGAGGATCGCAATTTGAATAGTACTGTTGCATCAGCGAAGGAAGTGAACTGTCAATATCAAAATACTTTACAAATTAACCCTCTTTAAATTCTCGCATTCTACCATGCATCATAAAACACTGGACAGAATGCGGTAAATAGTAATCGGTTTTCGTGGAACAACCGCATCGAGTCTACCAATCAAGTGTGTCAAGTTGTTAACACATAATAAAGACCCGATAAATACATGCCTCAGGCATTGCTTGACACAGGGATAACAATTAGCGGATTAATTTGGGGTTTTCGGAGATACTGTTAAGTGTGTCAAAATATATAACTGTCTGTAGTGTCCAGACAGGTGGAAATATGGTAAAGTTGAATGAAAAAAACATGCACCAAGCAAATTCACCAAATCAGGAAATCTTTCGCCAAAATGAAATAATATTCGCATTTGGCACATTTGGCGACCAACAGTGTGAGCCCTGCCATTTAAGAATAACTAAAAGTCACCTCTGAACTTTGTACAGTTGCTGACATCTTCTTTTTCTTGTACTGGCCCATTTTTTGGATGGCTCTTTGGTGATCTTGGAGAACTCCTTTTTCATGTCTATCATTCAAATCCTGAAAAATAGGTCCCATTGAAGTATATTCTTTTCTTTATATTCTTTACATTTTTCTTCAAAACTAATAGATTTGACATGGACACTTTGATTGGTAAAGATTGAATATATACAAAATATAGTTCCAACATGTGTAATGTAAGTATCAGTAGAGATCCGGAAAATGCCAGTTTCATCAGTTTTGCAAGGATTTTGGTTGAACCGGACCAATTGCAAATTGAGATTTGATTATTTAATTGGTCCAGATATATCGGACAGATCTGGCATTCTATACACCTTTTTTATGTTTGAGGGGAGGGGGGAATTTATCAACAGAGTACCTGGTTTTCTTTCACACGCTTTAAGCCAAAAAAGATATTAAAAGTAATTATGACACAGAAGATGAAAGGAACAGTGCTATAAGTGCTGGATTATTTATAAACAAAACTACATTTTTATATAGAAAGAATAAGCAATTAATCTAATTCAAAGAGAAGAACAAAGATATTTGGATAACATGAACTTAAGTGATTTCACCCCTTTGCCAGCTCCACAATATTGTATATCCAGAAAATTATATTGATATAAGGATATACAGTTTCCAGTCATATACATATATAAACATATAAACAGGGATCAGGAAAATGCCGGTTTTGTCAGTTTCGGACCGATTTCGGTTGTACTGGACGGGTTACAAGTTAAGATTTGATGAAAAAATCAGTCCGGATAATAGATGGATATGACACTCTACAAACCTAACAATACCTCCAGAATCACATAATTAATCTGTTAATTGTTATCTCCAGGTCAAACAATGTCCAAAGCGCATATTAAATTGGGGGTTAAATTATAAACAAACAGGCACGCTTGATTGAGAAGTACACGTGACATCCTTATTCTGCTAAAAAACAATCAAATTAAGCACATTAGGTCTGATGTGTAAAGTTACTTTTTACGTTGCAAGAAGTCAAAGAGTTTAAATGTGTAAAGTATGATGATATTGACAGTTTACTTCCCACGCTGACACAATGCATTTTTTAAAACAACTTTATTGGATATCAGGGGAATCACCAAAGGGATTCTTGAAGAGTTTAAAATGAATCCCGGAATAAACCCCCGCCGGAATAAACCCCCACCCTAAAAAACGCCAAAGCGGAATAAACCCCCACTCCCTTATTGCATACATGGAAGAAACCCCCACACTTGTTTTGCATACACGGAAGAAACCCCCACTTTGTTTTCAGATAGGTGGAAGAAACCCCCACCTTGTTTTAGATAGGCGGAATAAACCCCCACCCTAACTAACCATTGACTCATAATTTGATTCTGAATTTTCCAAGTTTAAGCAATAATTGCATAATTCAAGTTGATTAATATTGATCAAACATGCTCATCATAGTATCTCACCATGATAACACTAGCGAGATAATTGACTATTTGAAAAACAAGTGAAGTGAGAATGATTATTAATGAGGACTGAAATAGACAACAACATATTAATAAATATTTACATTTTATTTAAGGTAATTACCGTAGCTATCAAATTAATTAGCTACAAATTAACGCTTTATCAAAACAAACAGATTACCTTCAATGTTCACTATACTATACCAAATAGATATGAGTGAGGGTTTATTCCGCCTATCTGAAAACAAAGAGGGGGTTTCTTCCGTGTATGCAAAACAAGCATGTCTTTTTTTCCGTGTATGCAATAAGGGAGTGGGGGTTTATTCCGCTTTGCCGTTTTTCAGGGTGGGGGTTTATTACGTACACCGTTTAAAACAAACAGACCTCAGATCCTGTTTACCTTTCATTGCAAACGGACGATTCTATGATAAGATTATTAAAACCAAGAATACAGAAACATGAAGTTTATTTATCTTAAATAAAAGGTTTGTTTTAACATTGTTGCATAAAGCATTAACTATGGTTAGATGCAAAGAAGATATTTAAAACTTCCTGGGGGGGATGGGTGAAGACGTATGAAGGGTTTTCGGGCGATTCTTGGACCGATTGGGATTCAGAGATCCCTGCATATAAATATGTATATCAACAACAGTATACATACCTTACAGAGACAGCAATGAATCTGATGTCGTAAACAAAATATATAACTTTGCTCAAGTTAGCAATATCTAATTTTTTTCTTTTAAAAATTGCTATTGAAACAGTAAAAGATCTCTGATCAATAATGAGTTCAATTTTCTTCATTTTGAAAGAGATAATAAAAAACATTTCCTTACCTTATATGCTACAATAAGATCTAAAAGTAATGAGACCTGCTCCACCACTGACTCTTCCTCTTCACTTGCCTGGAAACAAACACACAAAACGAAACCTTGTTTTATTTATATATGGGTTTTACAATGTGTTAGCATTAGTTCAGTTATGTTGCAATGCCTCATTTATCATGATAAAGGAAGACCCCAAACTCAACTGAAGACTGCTTCTCGCGAAAAATCCCAATACCGTCACTGGGATTTGAACCCACGCAGAGTGGAGCCATGCAATTTGAAGTTCTGTACTCTTTGATCAAAAGGCCAAAGAGGCCCTAAAAGCAGATTTAAAATTGGACACATTCTTAAAATATAGAATGAACCTTAGTCAGCCTTGTCTTATCAATGCAGTGGCCATAGGTTATACGTCCACCTCAAGATTGAAGAGCTACAAGTTTGATAACCACAAGTTTGATAACCAACCCAATTTTGAACAAATGTTTTAAAACAATGATGGAAGTATTGGTCTCCTTCCATGGTATTCGGGGTCTCTGAATAATAATGTAACTAAAAAGTTATTTCAGCTTCAGAAAAGGAAAGTACCGGTATTAACTTTGATCCAGAAAGAACAGCAAGAGCTGTCCATATGTCAGCATACTTGACTTTTCGATAATGTCGGAAAGGGGTATAGGTCAATGAAGTATCGTTTGAATCTTAAATATGAGAATGCACACAATGATTCCTAACAGTAGTTCATGAGATACAAACTTACATGTAAAAGCTTAACCAAGTACCAAAAGCCGCATATTTTGCTTAAATTCAAAACATAGATAGGAATCTTGGTCAGGGACCTTGAACACATGACTTGTGTGAAGTATGAACCCATTCCATACAGTAGGTAATGTGATACAAACTTGCACGTAAAAACTTCAACTTAAATTTAAAACTAGAGATATGAAACTTGGTAAGGGACCTAAGATAAAGACCCTTAACACATGTGTGAAGCATCAACCCATTCCATACAGTTTTTTAGAAGATACAAACTTGCATTCAAAAACATAACAGAGATTTCCAAAGTACAAAAAGCCACAAAATTTGCTAAAATTGACTACAAGAGTTTTGAAACTTGGTCAGTGACCTAAAATTATTACCCTGAAATCATATGTGGAGTATCAACCAATTCCATAGAGTAGTTCATGAGATACAAACTTGTATGTAAAAACCAAGGTGTGATGCCGACAGCGACACCGAAGCCCGGGTGAGTAGTACAGCTCTCCTTATTATTCAAAAAGGCATTTACCCAAAACAAATTTCTGCCCATCATTTTACATTATATAATGCTGTTAAATATTGAAAGCAATCAGAATTGGAATTTTGAAACAAAAGGAAACTGACACTTTAAAACAAATACATATAGAAGCATGGCTAGTATCTCGTATCAACCAAATACTATGTAAAACATTGCTATTCAAGTGTTTCAAAACCAAATGAGACAATTAAATATTACAACAAACAACCAAGGGTTCAATGGAAGGCTATAGTAAGTGCTTCACAATTACTATTGCCTTGCATTGAACACTCAATATGCATTACATAGACAAAACTTGTACCAACCTCTTGAGATGCTTTATCACCAAGTGCAGCGTATTCCACGGACAGATGTTTGAACCCTCGCTTCAGGTTGGACCAAGTATCATTGCTTCCTGTAGCCCAGGTCGACACAGATGTACTGTCGTTTCCCATTGCACTGTCAAACAAATACACAGACTTTAACTTTTTATCAATCAATCTCTGGGTTTATTGTGTTTTCTGTTGAAGATGACTTGTATTATTGATTATATTGGTGAAATGGTATGGCGTCTTACTCCGATACCAAAAGGTGAAAATGAATGGACTAACTAACAAATCGGCACAAGTACTGATCAAGTATCAAAGAAGTAGTCATCGAGAGTGAATTTAATAAGCTTCAAGCTTCGGTCACAAACAAAGTAAAATAAATAAGTTGATCAAATTATTGATCAAAAAAGGGGAAAAAATGCTCATAAAAAACAAAATCTTTTTTTAACCATTATCTCTATCATCCAATTTCATATCATTTTCAATTGCCATTTCCAAAATCTTTAATTTGGGGTTATTCAAAT
This sequence comes from Cerastoderma edule, assembly GCA_947846245.1. Classification (NCBI taxonomy): domain Eukaryota; kingdom Metazoa; phylum Mollusca; class Bivalvia; order Cardiida; family Cardiidae; genus Cerastoderma; species Cerastoderma edule. The sequence goes on along the minus strand of OX401406.1, from coordinate 15,867,992 downwards.
AGTTTCGATTGACATATCACACAAGCACTCTTACCTGAGTTCCCTGCCAAATTGCACCATATCACAGGCATAACTAGTTGAGCGCAGAACCATTCGTTCTGTGATTTCTTTAAATTTACAGATACTTTTATACAACATATTTATGTGTTCCTTGCTGTTTGCTATTTGTGTTTGAGTATCCATAGGAACCAAATCCTGGAAATAACAAAAACATATTGAGCTATCCATATTAGCTTCACTTGTCAACATTGATGTTAAGGTAGTCAACCTCTGAAAACTTATATTTGCTTTGATTAAAGAATAGATTGCAATGTAAATCATGAAAGTATTTATCGTTTCAAACGCATTCTCCAAGCCACTTCTTCAAATTTGTCTGATTTTGAATTTGTATTTACAAAATGAATATCAATAAATTCAGTTATCAAATCCATAATAATTACCTCCCCTTAACCAGCAATTTCTACATTGAAACTAAAATTACATGAATGAAAAGCGGCAAATAAAAACTTCAATCCATAAAAAATTCAACAAAAAAAAAGGATATAAAAGTTGATCATCTAACGGCATTTGTTCTGTTAAATCTTTGACTTTGTTAATTTGACTTTTCTCCATTAGGGGTGGAATACCTTAAATGAAATAATTATATATCTTCCATTAAAGTGAATGTTAATTATTCATGTCACATATCCTTGACATAACCTAACAATAGCAGCAGATTTAAAAAGAAAATGTGCCAAAAGTAGACATTAGTCATAGATGGATGGCAATTTAATTTTTTATCCAAATTGATTCTATGCAATATCTCTATCACCACAAATTAATCATATTTTATTCTTTAAAGTTGTCGTCTGCAATCGCTTTTAAGTTGGGCCAGACACAGAAACCTAAATGACAGTATATTTTCATTGGCCATTATTTTCATACCTTCTATGCTTCAAGTATGAAGAGACCACTTTATATGTGTAGAGAACAAAAAATATGCTCTCCTACTGGTAACAAATCTATAATATACCTTTGCTTTGTTTGCTAAATTACTGGTCATAAATTCATCTGGAATACCTCGGAATGCTTCTTTAATTTTGTGCTGCACATCCTGAAAAAAAGAGTTGTAGGTTTCATATTCAACCTCATACCTAATACTTGCATTTCTTTGATGTGACGTTAGAACCTAAGATAGTACTTTGACAAAAGATGAATTCCTCAAACCAGCAATTTTCTATCCCTTTGGCCATAGGTTACAAAACTCAATTTTTCATACACTATATTCCCTTCCTGCTTTTACTTTCAATTTAGACCTTTTCAAAAATTTAATACCTGGAAGTTGATTAAATATGATATCCATGCTGGTTTCTGGGTTATATTGGTTAGCCCATTACAAAGGTACACCTGAAGTGTACAGGGTCCCTGCAGATCACATTTGAAATGATCATGGTAAAAGCAGACATTCTTTTAATGTGTATTTTATTTCTTCAAAGACAATTTTGAGTTTTCATACTCATAATGAATTTAAAATGTATACTTTTTACCATCTAAGTCCCAAAATTGGGACAGAAATATAATCTGTTTCGAATATCAAATGTTTCACAAAAGATTTTTTCGCAAGGTTAACCTTTTACCAAACATTAAATTTTCGACTTCCCCAATTTGAAAGAGTTTGCAGAAGTCATTTTAAAATGTGATGAAATTGAAAAATTATCTTCTCAGAGGGCAGAAAACATTGTAGGAAAAGGAGAAATTGCTCGCATGAGCAATTTCTCCTTTTCCCACAATGTTTTCCAGAGGCATCTGCAACAAACTGGTCAAATGTCATTATTGTTTCATAATGGGTTAAGAAAAAAGTTGCTGTCAACATTGTTTCCATTATCTTTAAGTTTGAGCAATAGTTAAACCCATCATATTCTTGAAGACTTAAACAAACACTTACTGAACCTGAGAATGTAAGGAAGAATTGCACCAGTTTGTCATCATGCATTAGTGGATGTCTAGCTATTAATGTGAGGTATCTCCGCAAGGCTTTTCTTCTCTGCTCTATGAACTCACGGTTTGCTGAAATAATGAAACAAAATAATTATTACAGGACCCTTTTATAATATAAAGAGAATTCTTGCCATTCTTTTCCAACAAAGTTGAAAATATTGTGAAAAAGATGTTTCTTCGTTGCAGTTTTTACAAAAGATTAAAATATTTCAAAAATGTTATTCACTAAACACTTCACAAAACAATTATACCTAAGGATGTATGCAGGAGCTTATAACTTCATAAAACCTTTTTTATTCTTAGCAATTAGCTCCTTTTCTTATGTATTTTCATTTTAATCAGAGGCCTGTCATCTAATTGTACATTACACAAACTATACCTTACAAACTATACCTTAGTTATAGTGTTATGCATGACTCATGACCCATGGAAGAAGATCTGGGGTCCGTTTCATCAAATGTCTTAACTTAGCTAAGAGCGATTAAAATCACACTTACGACGTTTCTTATGCGCGTTTCATTAAACAATCGCAACTGCTTATGACGATCATCAGTTAGGAGCGAAATCAAAACGCTCGCAACTTTCTCATATTTACCAAAATAACCGGCACAAAGTAAACTTTACCGCATTGTACCGGAATTAAGGCATATCCTAATTGTCCTTTTAAATAGTTTAAACCTTGATTAAAAAATATTTGTCATTTAATACATAACATTTACGGGTTATCATAAACATTAGGCATAAAAAGCAAAAAAATACATAGAAAAAATTTGGTTGCATAATGATTTTCCAACACCGACCTGGCTGAACATAAAATGAGTGATACCGGTAAACCGTGACTTGACATTTCTTCGGGCCCTCGCTTCGCATATTTACAACTTGTTTAGAGGTAAACGAGAACATATTGTCGCGCGTCTCATTGTTTAAAATCAATAATGTACATGTGCGAATGGAATAATCCATGTTTTTTAATTCTAGATCATTTATAAACAGTGAATATATCTCATCTGGATGAAACAAAATCTTTCAAAATCTTAGAAAAATGGCCCTCATTCTGTGACGTCATCACACTTAAGATAGCCCTGGACCTCTCTTAGAGTTAAGAGCGTTTTTCGCTCGTAACTTCTAAGAGTGAAAATTGATGAAACGCGCCTGAGAGAGAAAATCTGACTTAAGAGCGAATTCGCACTTAAGATCGTTAATGAAACGGGCCCCTGAGGCGTAACCATAACGGTTTACATGCTGATTTTAAGGATAATCAATCTTGAAGACATCCAAGAATTGTAAAAAAAATCAATTTAGCGCTTCAGTAATGTAAAGCATCTTGTGATTTAAAGTTCAGTGCTCTTACCACTAGTAAAGGATTAAAACTAGCACAAAAGAAGCTATTGATTAATCTATCATATGTGGTTTTTGAGTCCAAGTTGAAAGCAACAGTAGATAACTATAATGAAGTTAAAAAGAATAAATATCACCTTCATCTGCAAATAAGTGTAGAAATAGGTGACAAAAACAGAGACAAATTTTCTTTATGCATATGTTTCTTGAGTTGATTGCTGTGGATGCATTAAAACAACACAGAAAGGCGAAGTGTAGCAATGTTTAGACTCGAAGCCGATGTTACTTGATATATGAATCAATATAAAAAAACTAGTGAAGGTTTGTCATCGTTTATTACCCACAATCATTAAAGCGACGCAAACCTTGATAACTCAACATAACTATATCAAACTGTTAAATAAGCGTCTCGTTTCATCATTTGTCCCGTAAATAAGAAGCAATGTTTAGGCTTGAAGCGGATGTTCCTTCATATATGATATATATACAAAACACCACTGAAGGTTAGTCATCTTTTGTTACCCACATTTATTCAAGGGACGCAACCCATGGCAACTTGACAAAACACTATCTATACATGACACAAAAGGTTAACTTACCTCCCATCATTTTCTTTGGTGGAAGCCGAGGCAAACATCTATATGGAAACCTAAGCACTAATAGTTCATGGAATGCTAAGAAGTCATTATACCGCCGCAGTCGGGATGATTTATACCGCTGAAACAAATAATATAAATCTGCCATTTTGTTGACCTAGTGTAAAGAGATACAAGTGTTTTCAGGTTTTTTTTTTAATTTGGTCAAGTTAGATATACAATAAAAGAACCAATAGATTAGGGATGTCTTGGCTAATCTTAATTCAAGATTTAACCCTTTAACAAACGCCAAATTCGCGACTGTCCCAAATTGAAAGAGTTTGCAAACGGCATTTCAAAATGTGATGAAATTGGAAAAAAATCTTCTGCTAGGGCAGAAAACATTATGGGAAAAGGAAAAATTGCTCGTAACGAGCAATTTCTCCTTTTCCCACAATATTTTCTAATGTCGTCTTTAACAAATTGGTCAAACGTCGTTATTGTTTGGGAAAGGGTTAAGGTTCTTTCCTCCATCTACATGTCATTGTCACAAATAGCGCTTGAGGACTAAAAAGAATGGGAGATGAATCTGGAGACAAAAGCAGATGTGGATCCTGAAGTTTGTGCCATGAAATACAGTCATAAATTGCTCAGCAGGTGCAATTTTTTCTTTTCTCACAAATTCGTTTTCTTTGTGATTGGGACAAGCAGAAAGGACATATAAAAGAGAATGAATAAAACCGACACCTTGTAGAGTAAAGCACAGATGGCAACAACTTCTACCATAACATGGTCATCAGCTGTCACACTCAAACAGAGGTAAGAAGCAGGTGTTCATTATAATTATTACATGATAACAATGTCAAGACCTTTTCTATATATGCCATTTTGTGAATGATCCAAAATAAAAGCAAAAAGTTATCTTGTATGGTGTTTAACAGCCTATCAACAATTTTTCAGTTATTTAACAGCTTTCCTGGATCAACCAGTACTAGGCCAGGGCTCTGAAGTGACTTGCAAAATGTAACTTCCATGAAACCAGAAGAGTTGGTTGGGCTCGAACCTGGGACCCCCAAGTTCTAAGTCCACCACCTTAACCACTGTGCCATGCAGGACCCCTAACAAATAATTATGAAAAATGAATGGTTACAAATTCTATATAATGTTGGTCCTGTTACCCCATTGATTTTCCTTCTGTCATAGAAGTTTCGTAAAATATTCTGCAACAATTGCATTAATTCATTTTTATATGTATAAGGCATTAAAGTGCTCAGATACAAAAAATCTCGATATGAGGACTTTTTCCTTAGCTTACATTTACAAATCATCTCTTAATGGTTTACTATGACTACTCATTAGAATTGTCTAGATAATACAATCCTATTGATTATTTTAGGAGGTCGACAGAGTAAAGACAAAAATGTATTCTTCTTAAACGTTTAGTGTGGGAGTGATGAAGCAGTTCCAAATTTGAAACCTCCGGTTAATCTCTGTCACCCAAAGGGATGCAGATAGACGCTCTTTGTTAGTAAGAAGGCAAATCAAGCGTCCACTTGGTTCGACTCCGTCAGGGTGGAAAAGTGCTTGATTAAGGAAGTAAAAGACGGTATTGTAATTCCTGTTTATTTAAGCCAAAATGACGGAAAACTAATGCCTGTCAACCCCAAAATAAATGTGATTATGGTCGAGTACATAATCCTTCTTACCATCAAAATAGGATGTACAGAGTAATTTAAAGATAAAACGAATTTAATGACTATCACAAAAAAGATTCACAGAACTTAATTGAAAGTGTTGCATGTAAAGACAGTTCAGCTTCTCTTATCCACAGGGACCAATGTCATTTGATATCCCTATATTATCAATATATACACAATGTGTATATATCGATAATATAGGTTTGTCAAATGACATTGGTCCCTGTGCACTTATCTGGACTACTGTAGATACATGTCCTTACATATCTAAAATGATGAACAAGGAAAAGACACATTCTCACCTCACTGGAAACTTCATATTCTACATGCTTCAGAATCAGACCTTTTTTCTCAGGGAGTAATTCTACTTTAACTGTGTCCAGCTCTACTAACTCATGGAAGGAAAAACACAATGTGTTGGGGGACTTTTCTCGTCGCATTTTGATGCTAGCTGAGCGAAGATCTGTTAGGTCACCTAAGGAAGGCTTGGGTAATTCTGTAAAGAAAATACACAGGAAAATTGAAATAAAAAAAAATCATCAGTTGCTGTTTGTTAATTAACATCTAACCCTTATAGTGCTGGAACCTACTTCATGCTTATGCAAACAGATTAGATCCAGGCCAGCGGCCAAGTAAAATGGCAGCTGGCCTGTGATCTAACCTATTTGCTACTCTGAGTATCTTTCCTCATCAAAATTAAGCAGGTATTTAAAGATTTGGAAAGCAGACGACACAAAAATCCATTTTTAGAAAATTACTCAGCATTGTAAGGGTTAAGTTTCCAAATTATTTAAATCTTAAAGGATATACACTTGAGTCCTGATTAATCGAACACACATTATCCAAAAATCATGTCTTATACAAATTAGAGTCCAGGTCCAGTTGATGTCATGATGGCTGAGGTAAGTTAACAGTTGCCCTTGAGAAATTTCGCTTCATTCGAAACCATGCCTTATTTGTGATCCCGTCAACTTCCAATAAATGGGATTTGACAGTAGTTTTCACACTTACATGAGGTAATATAATGTATGAAAAACGTCTGTTCTGAATAAAAGAGCACATTTATTCCTCTATAGCCATTCCCCCATACTGATATATGTGACTGGTCCAAATTAAACAAGCAGAAGATGACACTTTCCTTATGATAATCGGAAGAAAAAAACCTCAATTGCTCATCAGGTTTTTTACAGCATATTTGTTAAAGTGTAGGTTCCTGGAGATCTACAGTCATCAGAAAGACCCAAAATCATGATCAAAATGCTATTCATGTGTTTCACATGGAATAAGTAAAATGAAAAACTGAGATGTTTAACTAGTTCTTACTTAAACAGGAATTTTCTTGTTCACACTAATAAATGTTTATTTCAGATTAGTTTATACATCTTAAAAATGCTTTAGTATAAATAATCATCATGTATTTCTGTACTTTGTACAATGGGTCTCACTTAAGATAATCAAGATTGCCATAACAATAAAAATGAAAAAGAGAAAAATGTCAATCAAAAAGCAAGCTGCTATCCATTTACTTTTAGTCAGCTACTGACACTTAAAATTATAAGTACTAAACCTATGTACTACTCCATGCCTCTCATATGTGTATGATGTAATGTTCTTTATACATTGCTCCTGTATAAAATTCATTAGCTTAAATAAAAAGCATAATTAAACATAGGAAGAATTAGGTAACTGTCTTTTATTCTTACCTTGTCCTGAGAAATTTTCCAGCAACTTGTCGCTTACTGTTTTCCCTTGCTGTGCGAGAGCTGTTAACGCTAAAGCTTTGTAGAGGCCGTTTCTAGACAAATAACCCTGCTTAGTGTCAGACTCTTCCCAAATCTGAAAAAATACAGTCAACCATATAAGCATGAGTATACATTATGAGGCAAATATATGAAGAAGTCATTTTGGAAAAAAAGAGTTTCCACATTTAAAAAAACTTTAGGTTAACAATGTAAAGATTCATCAGATAAATATTCCACTTTAGTAAACATGCCTTTTTGAAAAGTTAAATCTCTATTGTATATATTTCTTTTTAAGGAAAAGAGTATGAACACCACAAACAGACTATATAAATGAATGAAAAAAGCAAATACATCTTCAACAATTTTCAAAAACCATGACCTACTGACAAACAGAATAATTCCGAAATGATTTATGATACTGTTTACTGGAGATAAAATATTATCTGATGATCTTCAAGTTGGTCACGAAGTGTTATAACTGATATAACATCATTGAAGAATACTGCAAACCACGATTAACCCTTTACCAAACGTGAAATGTTCAACTGTCCCGAATTGAAAGACTTTGCAGACAACATTTCAAAATGTGATAAAATTGGAAAATAATCTTCTGAAAGAGTAGAAAACATGGGAAAAGGAGAAATTGCTCTTCACAAGCAATTTTTCCTTTTCCCATAATGTTTTCCAGAGTCGTCTGCAGCAAACTGGTCAAATGTTGTTATTGTTTGGTAATGGGTTAAGTGCATGTTTAATCTAAGAGCAGTGATCTATTAGTTTATCAAAGCTGACTGTGCATGAGCTATACAGGGTATAACCATCACAGCTTGCCTATCATGTACAAAAATGAACTCAACATGGATTTATGTAAAAAGCTACATCATTTCAAACACTCTGAGCACCCATAAAATGTGAGGAGGTCCAGGGATTAAAACCATGTGGACACACATTTAATTGGTTTGATTTTCATGTGTTGCAGGGGTTCAATTTACAGCTTTCATTAATCCACATTCAGCACAAGTACTGGTTATGTAACCAGGAAGCAGAATCAAGAGTGATTGTTTTAAGGTGAAAGAATTTGTATTTCAAATTAATTTCGTTCAAACACAAAAACACAAGTTTAGTCTGATGTGGCCAATATTCTTCCACAGTTTATCAAAGAAATGGCTGTATGAATCAAATTTGTCTCTCACAACTCAGCAATTCTGCTGTTGTATTTGAAGCGGTCAGTGTCTTTAAAGGGATATTTATGAACATTGGTGAAGAAATACCAAAAGCATGGATAGGTGCACAGACCTACTTATAATGACTGAAATACTCAATAAGAATGGCTTAAAACTTTTATCCAACAAAAACAAATACCAATCACTCTCGAGAGCTTATTATTCTGCATCCGAGAATTCAATCACTTTGAAAATTGGCAAAGGAAAAAAACAAAAAGAAAATATGATCATTTTCACTTTGTCTTACACTATTTTCAAACGATTAATAAACCACTGTATATAACCCCTCTCACAATAACAGCAGTGTTTCATTTGTTGTCATTAAGTAGAACAAAGTAAATTTGCATTTGTTTTTCGAGGAAAGGGTTTCAAACTTTCAGGTCATTCAAAAAGTAAATCATAAGGTAATGCATTCTTTATGTATCACAAGACTAGATAAATAATAATAAGTGTTTTCTTTATATTGTCCCTATATCTTTTATCCCAAACAAAGATAGATATCTTCTACCTGGTTTTAAGTTAATCTACCCATGCATCCTTCGAATTCATTGCCATTCATGTAATTATCTAAATGGGTTTTAAATCACATCAACATTATTTCAGTTATTTTGCTTTACAAGGCTGATGGAGGAAGACCAAAGCTTCGCTGCCAACAAAGGCTGGTTAAGCCTGGTATAACTTTGGGCATTCCGTAAGTAAGCTGAGAGATTATTTTTCGTGAAAATCAAAATGTAGTCGACAAGATTTGGTGCCATGTGGAGGAGGGCCAATGCGTTATCAGGTTTTGTACTATGACCATGGAGGTCACCTATTACCAGTAATTCTGATTCTTTCAAAGCAACACACATAAATAGTTAAAGATATTTAGTCATTCAATAGCAGTAAGTCCATGGAAACAGTAATTTTTAAACTCTTTCCAAATTGAACGGCTTGGAAGGCAACACTTGATTTAAAAGAAGAACTGAGAGAGAAAATTCCTCGAACAGGAAAGAAATTATTGTAGGAAAAGAGAAAAAAATTACCAATATGAGCAATTTGCCCATATGACAAATTCCCTTTTCCTACATTTTTTTCGCCTACTGCAGACCCTTAAAATCATTGTTTGATAAAGGGTTAGCTGTAACCTTGGTAAGTAAGTTGGTTGAGTGGGGCATCACAAGGCTATTTCCCTATCAACAGGGCTATGGGGCATTTGCCTTACCTATTTACCTCATCGTAACAAGATGTGAAAAGGGAGAATCAAAGATGAATTGGCAATTACCAATTCTAACACATACTTGCACATGTATCTCCCATTAACCAAATTTGACTTTTTGATTTTTGAGACCAGTGAAAATTGAGCAATTCTACAGATAAAAGTTTCAAAAATTGTGACACAAGATTTTCGGATGAAACAAAATCAATTTTTCCCGCTGTTTTCTAAAAGTTTCTATATCTAGTCTACAAAGCAATATCTATATTAGCCAAACCTGTGAAAACAAGCCATGAATTTGTTATTAATAAAACCTTTGATTTGTCATTTTTCAAAATTGAAGATGCAAAAAGGAGAATAGAATTAATACCACATGACACATGTCAATGTCGTATGATGTTTTATCAGATAAGAGATCTAGTTCAAGGTTTCTGAGGACTTGCATATTATCAACATACCAACGCATTACTCTATTATCACATATTTACATTTATTTTGATGAATTTATAACAATTCACATCACTAGAGCAGAGATCTGTTACTTCAAGGTATCAAAAATATATTACAGAGTGATTATAAAAATTGTTTTAACCAAAAACTCCTGTTGGCGAAATGTTTTCAAAAAGAATTAACCTTTCTTTAATCTGCTAATAACTGTTGTATGACCCTTGCTAAAAAATGTTTGTTAATGTGGAGTTTAAGGCAGTGTCAACAATTTTTCATTTATGTTATGGCTTTCCTGGTTTTATAAGTACTAGGTTAGAGCTCTGAAGTGTCTTGCCAATGAATACTTCCTAGAAACCAGATGCTCTGGTAGGGCTCAAACCCAGAACCCCAGTTCTCAAAGTGCCATCAAAACCACTTGGCCATGCAGGACCCTTGTTGAAACATAGAAGCAACATGCATGAGACGACAATGACAGAGAAAAGTCTGCACAACAAATGCAATTTCTTGTTTCTTGATATATCTTCTTTTAATATAAAATTATGTTAAACTAAGTAAGTAAACTAAACAATTACAGATGATTTACATCAGAAAATATTACTTTATGATTGCTTGATGCAATGGTTATCAAGGTGACAAAAAGTGAAGATATCCATGACAAGATAGTAACAGGAAAATGTATACTAGCAGGTAACATGTTATTATATTTGATTACAATGATAACAGAACATTCTATATGACCTGATCTTTTTGTTAATCTATTTATAAAACAATTCTGCCATATCATTTTACATACTTCTCTTTCAATACCCCATAATAATTTTTCATACTTGTCAAGCAAAATTAAGAGAACCAGTAGGCAACAACTGCAACCATTTGAATTGCTTTTAAAAAAAGGTTTAACTTATGTATTAAATGACATTTCTTAATTTTGACCAAGAGAGCAATTGTTTAATTAACATGTCATATAATATGCAAAGGTAAGAGTAGTTATCAAGTAAAAATCAATGCAGTGTGGTTGTGTTGAGCTGACTCTTTCAGTTACTAATCAAAATCCCCAGGTTTCTTTTTCTTGAGTGTGAGTGTGTGTGTTTTACTTAAGTTGCAACAGAAAACATCTAAACAAAGAAAAAATATCCCTATTTATTTTTGTCACAAAAGTTTAAAGCACAGCAATGGCATTTTACTTCCTTTCACTAGATAAAGCTGGAAGCCAAACGCTGTTCATCAAACCTTAATTAAGCATTATTATACAGGACTTATTTTCTATATACAACTGAACAGGGGCCTGTGAAAGTAATCTTTTTCGTTAGAATTTCCCTTTAAGTCATGGAATGGTGAGACATATCCAAAGTTACACCAGCTTTTTGGTTTCTGAATTCAGCAATTTCAGAATTGAATCTTCCAATAATCAAAAGACTAAGGCTTCTTTCAGATTAACTTTACTTTAGTCGATTTTTGCATCATGTCAACCTATTATCAGTCTTCCCAATAACAAATTTCACTATAATCATCCAATTTTCCCCAAAAGTCAAATTCACACCAGGTTTTCAGTTTCCCAATTAAACAAGTTCACAATTTTAACAGGCCTAGGCCTTTTCCTGATCAAGGAATAAAGGCCATGCTCTGATCTATATAGATTGCATCAAACCAGTAAGAATATGAGACTACACTAGGAAGCAGATAAGGGTTTTGAATTTCAAATTGATGATTCTATTTACTCAGAATCAAGAGAGGTCCACTGCTATTATCAGTCATACACAGATACTTGCATTGTTGCTTCTTAGTAAACAAAAAGATGACAATTTTGATATTATACAGAGCCAATTCTTAAAACTGCAATCTTTATCACTAGGCTTGAGATATATGCTTTTCATGATTGCTGATCAAACAGTTTGGATGATTAAGTGACCATCTCGAAATGACAGATTGGTTCATGCAACTTACTTTTATAAAGATTTCAAATGCATTCATTATGAAAAACATCAGGAATTCATTACTCTTATATCTATCAAGAGCTGAAATTAAAGGTGTGCTTTCATTTCTATTCAGTACCTAAGTTTAAATTGTGCGACTCTCGCAATCCAGGAACCTTATTCTCATTTGCCTTCCCTACAAAATCAAATGCATATGTCCGTCAAATCTTCCAAATAATGAGAAGGGTTTGTCTTACTTTAAATCTTTTGTTTAAAAAGAAATAAACTAACAATTAAATAGACAAAACTCTGATGTCATTTGGGGTTCATGACTTCATCTTGGTACAATCTCTTTGAAGTGTTTGACTTTGAATGTGTAACGATGGTTGAACGTGTATGCAAATTAGGAACCTAATGCATTGTTTGAGAGAACATGCTGGTGTGTGTGTGTGTGTGTGTGTATATATATATACACACAACACAACCGCTCAGTGAACAACAGTGTTTTTCACTGATCGTCTCAGTGAACAACAGTGTTTTTCACTGATCGGATGTGTTTGTGTCTTTGAGAGGTTAATTTGCTCGGTTTTTTACATTGAAGGCAGCCGTGGGATAAAGACTTCTCCTTCTATCGGAGTTGCCTTCGCCACGTGTTTCCCAAGGGCCAAGACTCAGGACGAGTCTTCTCAGAAGTGGGAGTTATGTAACGATCGTTGAACGTGTATGCAAATAAGGAACCTAATGCATTGTTTAAAAGAACATGCTGGTATATATATAGACAACACAACTGCTCAGGGAACGACAGTGTTTTTCACTGATCGGATGTGTTTGTGCCTTTGAGAGGTACATTTGCTCGGTTCGTTACAAATACATTGCATTGCAGGTTTGTCAATTGCATGGTCAGCTAGACAGAGAAGAGTACAATTGACTTCTGACATCTTCCAATTCTACACACCTGCATGATTGTTGCTTTTGGAAGGCTGGATTTAACCAGAATTTGGGCAAATAGCTCCTGGTCAACATGTTCTTGATTCGGGCAGACGATATCGTACACCTCTCGATAAAACGAAGGTATCGACCCTGAAATGAGAAAATGTGGAATAAGTTTGGTTAATTTTTTAACAAAACAACATTGTCATCAACAAAAAACTGTGGGTTGTCAAAATATTTCAACCATCATATTGGACAACTCCCACCTACCAAAACTCAGGTCGGCCGCCATTTTGAACTGGTCATGTGATCTCCAAGAAATTTAGTCTTAAAACTACACATTCAAACGAATGAGTCCATTTAGAATTGGTCAAAGTGTATGCAATTGTTCATTTTTACCACCAATATTCTTAGTAAAAAGACATGGAGTGTAAAATTGGTTTTATTAGAGACGTTTTATGCTCAATTTTTAATTAAGTTTTGTCTTTAAGACTATATTAAGTATCATGGTTGCTTTGTTTACATCGAGATACACAATTTGCCTTGGCCCCGGATAACCATCCCTAATTCTGAAATCGAAAGACATTGGACGTTTCTTGCATTCGTTTCTTCATGTTAAAGTTGCAGTGTTCAGTATTTTGATCTCGCGACATTTGATAAAATGTCTACTGTTTAACCGGTAATTTTGCATCAAGTCTAGACTTGAGAATATTGGATTTATGACTGTCATTTACACTTGACATCAAGTCGTGCTGCTGGATTGGTTAAGTGATTAATGTCCGTGAGAAGAGCTGTTATGGATGAAGCAGTACATTGAAGGAATGCCAGGAAAAACAAAGGTTACTTCATTTGCATTATACACATATTTCGCCATTTTCGGTATAAACAAATTGTCAAAATGAATAAAATAAATAAACCCACACACACGAAACAACAGATACCACTGTATCACATGCATATGTTGTGGTCATGGATTAAAGAATGCAGCTTGATACCCATGGTTTTGTTGCATCTATTTTGCAATCAGTTTGATACGAAAAGTTTGAACTCTAACATGTATATTGGTTCCCTCTCCGAGTAAAGGCTAATGCCATCGCGGGACACCCATCCACCAAAATGTACATTGCTTAACTTTGCGAGAAAGCTAACAAGTCTACCACATCACCAATAAAAGGTAGCTCCTACAACAAGACTGTAGAAGTAGTATTTATATGCATAAAGTAGTATTTATTTATATACCTAAACCCTATTACTCAATACTGTCACATTTCTCCCCAACCCCTTTCCCTTGACTTCCTCCCGAGGTCACTTATGTCACAAAGACATACACTGGCAGTTACTGGCTACTTCTACCATGGAGGCTATCCTCGAAGATAACACTGCCACATAGCAGAGACAAGGGTTGAGAACATGCGACAAACACTTAAGGATATGGGATGGTGATATCAAACCGAATCCCACTACTGCCACCAATTTTGTAACGTGTATCAGTTGCCTTTTGGAGTAAAATTGCAGGTCACCGATCCAGGTACTAATTGTGATGTAGGTTGCTTAACTTCGAGAGAAAGCCAACCACTCTACCTCATCGCCAATAAAAGCTGGCTTTTACAACAAACCTGTAGAAGTAGTATTTATATTAGGGATGGGACTGATTAATCTATTAAACGTCCGACTATCGATTAATTTTTATTAATTGATTAATCGGAAATAAAAAAACAGAAATGCCGTTTTTTTCACTTTAAAGGTTGAATAAACTTATCAATTCGAAATCAAATAAAGATAGCTAACGAGTGCGAATAAAGGGAATGTTAGGGTCAATCATAACACCTTGTAGTCTGAAAGATGGATTAATCCGTTATATTTGATGTCCAATTAGCGCTAACGCGTCAAACAGTATCCAAATTTCACCCCGTGTCAAACAATAACAACACCAAATCGGCGAATCTTTCACACTAACACCGGTCTATACTCCAATTGTTAACATGTTTTAATTGGACGTCTGTAAGATTTACTCGAACGATTGTCTCTGAAACCTTTAACTAATCACAAAATGAAGATGTTCCCTCATTCTTTAACGCTTATTCGAGAAACTACTAAATATTTAATTAAACTTCAACGACGATGCCGCCTTCGAAATCTTCTGTCTGGAAATACGTCAAGCGTGCTGCTGACGACAAGACGATCAATTGTGCACTATGCAGCTCAGAAATGACTTACAACGGCAGAACTTATTTTTCCGTGTTTGATCATTTATTTTTGTTATATTTTTGTCTTATACTATCGCTTTACGCAAACCAATGTACCGTTGACTTTGATCGTATGCGTGTATGATCAATTTTGCACGCACACGAAGTAAACAAATGAAAACATTGATACTGAACAAAGGCCTTGGACGTATACATGTACAAATTGTCATTCCTTCACCGATTAATCATTGACCGATTAATCGATTAATGAAACAGTTAATCGTTCCCATCCCTAATTTATATACATAAACCCTATTACCATCACAGAACCAACATTGTGGATACACTAAATTGTCAAATTTGATAATCACCTAACATTTTAAGATGGAAAAAGTGCCTGCACAGAGTCATCTTTGACAAAACAGAATTTTGATTGTCTACTTATTGCATCTTTTAAGCCTTTCATAGTCCTTATAAGTTGCACAATCTACTTGTAAACTGTTTTCATTCATGTAAAGTCATGTGGTTGCTAATTATTTCGAAATTATGTTGTTTGTTCTCATCAGAACCATTAGCTCAATTGAAAGAAAGCAAGGTTCTCGTTTCAAATCCATGACTTGACCAATATTCTTCCCAACATTTGAATGAATGGTTACCGGGCTCCCCCTAGCTTCAAAAATAGTCTGCGCCAACAGATTTACCAAATGACAAAAATGAGCCATATTTAAGAAGTAAGAACGTAACTTTGAGCAAATGGCTTCAATATGCTTTCTTGGTATTAAACATGTAACATGTTAAAATGTTTATTGCTGTTAAGTTTGGGGGTTGATGATATAATAAGCAGGGATCAAGAAATCTCCAAAATCGAATTGGTTCTAGAGACTGCCAGCATGAGCCCTGATTAAGTAGTTGGCCTGGTCTTATCTTTTACCTTTCTTTTGAGCAGTCACACTGAAATACTGCTTCCGTTCTGTACTTTATCATGTTTGTTTTGCCTTTTAACCATTTCATCACAATCAATTTAGAGGATTAAAATTGACTTATGACCAATTTAAGACTTTTGACCATTATGGGGGGGTATAGAGGTATCAAATGGTCTTCGGCCTGATTGGGATTCGAAGATTTCCTGATCCATGACTACAATGCTACTGTCACAAGGATTTTAATATTTAGCCTCAACTCAATAATATACTTCTGAGAAATATTTTAGTTGGCCTTCAAGTTTCACTTATTTTGTCCAGTCGTTTTAATTTTTCAAATTTACCATTTGATGTAAGGATAAAGTGAGTTATGTTTTATTTGAGGGTTAAACATATTAAGTTGACCTTCACATTTCACTTGTTCTGTTTGTTTGCTTCAAAACTTCTCAAATCTAACATTTGATTTAAAAATAAACTAAAGTTATGTTTTATTTAATTTGCATTGTGACCATTAGTCAGCTGTTCAATTTTGATTGAGCTTTGTTATTGTCCTGAACTTGGTCATAAATCTACCAGTAGTTTGATTCTCACAGCAAATTTAAGACCCTATTTTACTTGACTTATGGCAGCCTATTTACAGTAGTGTTATTAATAATAGGATTAATAAGTAAATCAATTGGTCAAAAACACAATATGGTTTGGTCCTTGAACTTAGTGCAAGTTGAAGGTCTAGTTCAACACTATAATGGATCTGTTACAAAGCTGATAGAGCTACTTTAGTCTTGGACTATAAGCATTTACTTGTCTGCAGTCTAGATCAGGTAACTCTAACACATCTAATAATGCATAATGCCAAAAATTCATACCTGTAGTTAATTCCACACTAGTAGTTAATTAGGCTCTGCCAAAGTCCATTATTTTAATTGCCGACTGGCTTGGGTATATTATATTACGTTTTGTGTTTTTGTTCCAATAGACGAAAGACTATTGGGTTGTTCAATTAGACCAATAAATGGAAACATGGTGGAACAAGACAAATCTATTCTAATTTAATGATTTATTTCTGCATTACAATAACAACATGTACTTGTTTTGTATTCATTTGATTGGGGTTTTATGTCATTTTCAACAGTTTTCGGTCATATTGCTGTGGTCAGCATGCCCATCCCTAATCCTGGTATTTCCTCACCAGAAGCAGACTGTCATATTCATATTTGAATTAATACTTTATTTTACAGAGATATGCGGATGAATATGAGTCCGATGATTTCGAAAGAACTGATACTTTGGTAGGTATTTATCTTGGATTATATTTGTGAATTGGGCCTCCGTTGCTGAGTAATTAGAGCTCAGAATTTGAAATGACATGGCTCCTCTCCACATGAGTTCAAAACCCGGTGAGGAATAAGGATTTTTATTAGAGGTAGTTGCCTGACTGACTTATGGAATACCAATGGTTCTACACCCCTTATGGGCAGTTGAGTATGGGGTCTTCCTCCATCATCAAAAGAGAGTTGTGAGTTAGACATCTTGACAAACCAATTTGGACAATCTTGTCCTTAATGAGAATTATAAACAAATTCCCAAATGGAAATTATCAGAGTTGTCTAGATATAAGCATCTATCTTGGAGCTTATTGAATTCATTCTTGATGACTGCTTCCTTGATACTTAACCAGTATGTGCGCCGAAATTTTGCAAATTTTCTAACAGGGATAGATGACTAAAGCAAGAAAATAGTATGTTTATAGTAGAGTTTTGGAGATTCATTTGTTAGGAGAAAAGTGAGTTTTCTCTAAAAAAATTTTGTCAAAAGGAATTTTTATGTGTTATATCAAAGTTGTTTTTTAACAACAATGTTTTGGATTAATGCCCTTGTTCTCGTAAGGCGTGGCTGACAGATTTAAACATTACTCTTCTCTTTAAATAGCAATTCCTCACATGCTATTGATGCAAAGCTAAAAGATCCTATCACCTTTGAAATATTGACTCTTACAGCAATGGAGATGATTAATGTTCATCGTTCTTTTATTACAGATTGGGAGAAACAGAGCGCCAACAGCAAGAAAGAAAACCAGACCAGGTGTGTGCAAGTTATGTTGTGCCCTTCCCATAGGGGTTTTCATTATCAACAATATTTTAGTTGAACATGTATAACAGTATCAGTTCATTAGTGAATGAGTAATGCCAAGGTTGCATCTTGTAATAGATCAGTTGCAGAAAACCTACCCCATCCCTTCTTTATGATTTTTTTACTTTTCTAAAATCAAAACAATAATATAAGCAGTAATGGTGATAAGAGAAAAAGAGAATAGATGGTTGGTGTCGTGAATCGGAAATGTTATCGGGCAAGGCGTAGGAATATTATCCGGTGAGCCGAAGGCGAAACGGATAATATTCCGAAGCCGAGCCCGATAACTTTTCCAATTCAGACACCAACCATCTATTCTATTTATCCTGTTACCTTTATTTATTTTTTCAAACAAATAATATACAAATAAAACACGAGAAAGAAGGAAAAAATATGTAGAGAATGATGTAAACATGACGTCATTTCGTTCTTATGACGTCATGATTTGTCGCGTGGATGTATTATACGGTTAGTGCCGGATATCACAAATGTTATACGGCACCTAGTTATCCGTCCCAAAATGACACTAGTGACAGGATAAAACAGTTTTTTATTTCTAGGGTAAAGAATAATATTAAAAGAGAAAGTTCTATTTTTGTTATGCTCTGTTTGCTTTTCCAACTTGGAATATTTGGAAACTTGGTTGGATTAAGAGTTCTTAAAGATGAAATTTATCATATCCTTATGAAGAAGCAGTCAGTGGCTTCAAAAGCCTTGAATAGATATTAAATATTGATTGTAAGAATGGGTGCCACGACCATTATGATATTACTGAAATATTGTTAAGAATACTTTAAAACTTCTTTTAAATTTTATTTGATTGAAAGAGTTTGCAAATAACTGCTAAACATTTTGTACTCACTAGCTACTGCCAATACGACTCCTTCAAAGAAAGTAACCAAGAAAAAACGGGCCCAGAGTGCTCCGTCCCAAAGAACAGGGCATGAGCTCTGGATGAATGCAGTGAAAAATAGACAAACAGGTAAATGTTGTTTGTAAGGGTAGTCATAAACTTTTGCATGTTTGTTGTTGTTTTTTTTTTCAAAAGGATACAACAGCAGGATACATTATAGCTTTTGCAGAAGACATTCAACACCAAAGGGTGAAACTGTCATTAACCCTTAGAATGCTGGATGCTAGAATGCTAATTTCTAAAGCTAGGTTTTTGTGTCAACTTCTTTCCAAAACCTTAAATAACTGCTTAATTTTGATGAGGAAAGATACTCAGAAAGGCAAACAGGTGTGATCATAGGCCAGCTGCCAATTTATTGACGGCAAATGGCCTGGATCTAACCTGTTCGCATAAGCATGAAGTCTGTTCCAACAATATGAGGGGTGAAGAGCAATTACTTGTTTGTTGTGACAAAAAATTTTCCAGAAAGGACAAACTTTTTGTAATATTGTCTTTATAATTTGGCTGCATCAATAAAGCTCAACTTTTACCAATGCAAATTTTCTTACCTTTCTAGATATATAAACAAGTTTATTTATCACTAACCTGCAAAATGGCAAACAATGATGAAATCAGTTGTTTCTTTGTACATGTATATTATTGCTTCAAATGAGGTCATTAACTCTAGCTTTATTATGTGGCAGTTCAAGGGTGCATTTAATCTAAATCACGGATATTTCTTGTCAAAGATCTGTTGGTTATTTTATCCCCAGTAAGAGAGATACTTTCATGGTTTTACTTGCCCTTCAAGCTGGTGAAAATAAGAATTATCTCTCTCCCAATGTTGAAAAAAAATGAAAGTTCACTTTTACCCATCTTTGTAGACCTTTCATGAAAGAAATCTATCTGAAAATTATGGATTGAACAAGTCTAGATATTTTCTAATAAGGTTCAGATAAAGATTTTTAAATAGGTATCCTCTTAATTAATATCATGTTTCATGTTGTTAGTACAAAACAAAATCGGTTCCAATGGTTCCTGTAAGTACTCATAAAATATGTAACTTTTGATAAGATTAAAGAAAATTACCTATGGAAATGCCACTTTCTTTTGGAGCTTGGGCTCACTTACAGCGTTTCTCAATTCTGTCGATTCAGTTGGTTTAGCAAGCAACAGAAGACCACCAAGTCCACGCCATAAAACAGCAGGGGAGTTCTGGATTGATACTCTTCGGAAAACGCGGCAAGGTAACTTTGAGGCTTCTTACAAACCTTATTGTCAACCATTTCCCTTGTTCAGACCATAGGGGTCTTAAGTTATCCTGGGATCAGTATAATGTAATATACTATGGTGTATTACCTTGTACATAGTACTGACTCCAGTAACTCCAGACATCTATGGTTCAGATGGCTTTCAAACCTAACTAATTGTTTATGATGTCATTCACTGTAATCATAGATGTTGATCCATTTGCATTTACTAAGTTATGGTGATATTACACCTCAACCCTTTCTCTTGTATGCTTACTTGTTTTAATACAACTTAAGCCAAAGATATCAGAGAAATATGTCACAGACATTGCTGCGGATTTTTCCGATATCGTAACTTTATTTCTGTGTTGTGCTGGATGACATACAAAATCCTATGCAGGAGCATCATTCTGTTAACCAGTCTGCGAAATGCTGTACAAACATCACAGGCTAATGATTTTGGATATTATAAATTGACTGATTTGATTCTCCAAATATATAAAAACTCTCTAGGGGTTGCACGGTTCCATCTGGCTAAAATTTTCATTGCGCCAACACTTGCGCTAAATTGAAAAGGTGGAGCCAAATTAAAAAAAATAAGAGCCAAATTCAATAAGTTGGAGCCAAAATAGTCTTTTGTAGAAGGGGAAATCCTTCATTAGGGTCACCTACGGTTCTAAAGAGGTTCTCAAGTGTTCGTTTGTTCTATCTATTTCTACGTGCTGTTTTCATTAGGTTCTATGGATTAAATCCTCTCTTACACTCAACATTTGAAACAGGACATATCAGATACATTACTTTCACATTGGCGTCATATTATAACCAACTATTTCCTGTCCTCCAGGCCTCCTTGTCAGATGTTTATTTGATTTTTAGTGGGAGGCATATTCAACGACTGAGAAGATCAATTTATAGTCACTCTTGTGTTGGATCAGAATTAAGTGTCACTTAAAATCGCGGATTTTATATACCAAAACTTTGGTGCATAAAAGAGTTTCATTTATTTGTCAATCTTCACAACTGACTTCGTCGATGTTTGATGTCAACTTCTTTAAAAGGAGCGCGAGGGCAAACACTTTGATTGAAAAGCAATTTAAGTAATCAAAGTCATAATTTCCATATAATTGAAGTTGTAAAGGCTGGCGAATGACTAAATGGTGTACACAAGAAAGTGTCACCTTCAACAAACTTGACAATCAACAGATAATGAACTGAACAAGTGTGAAAACTGGATTATCCCGTATCGGAAATCGCATTTGATAAACAAGCTGGTTCCCGAGTTCTAATTCAAAGTACTGCGATTACGGGAACCATCGATACATGGTTCTCGGCTCTAGAGTAAAAACCAAATCGATATTGACTCGAGATCGGCAACCATGCGGTAAACAAACATCAAATTCTCGCGGGAAATAGTCGGCGCCAGGCACTTTCGCCAAATTTGTTTTTCTTGCGCCAATTTCTTGATTTTGTCGCCAATGGCGCCATTTGCGAAGGCCAGCGTGAACCCTGGGTTGGACTGACTAATGAATTGACCATCCCATAATCAATTAAGTTCTATTAATTGATTAATGGGAAAAAGAATCCTAGATGTCATCAATTACATAATGATAATTACATAGTAAATTTCGCATAAAGTAAGAAAAACCTGAAGATAAAGGGTCAATCTAGTAATGCACCTAGTAGTGTGAAATTGGGTTATTTGTTGAGAATTGATTGAAAGACAGTTATGACAGGGTCAAAAATTCAATTATTTATTCTTTTTAAAATTAATCAAATCATCATTAAGACTGTTAACCATTCCCATTGCTTAATCATACAATGTTGCCCCAGATCTTGTATAGGGGATAAAGGTTTTACTGCTTCACAGTAACTTTTCTTTTTTGTTTATACGAATGATACGAATTCCTCTTAATCTTTAAAGAAACTGCCATTCTTTTATATCTCATTTTTAACAGTCTGCTTTGAATCAATGTTCATGACATGTGAGTGTTTTTTGTTTCACAGGATACAGTACTGAGAGTACTGGTATGAACACATTTAATGGTCGACGACCAAGAGATAAAGACATGCCATACCTGAGTACACCAAGCTACCTTCGCCAGATGGTCGGGACTGAGAAACCGCCCAGGGGAGCTGATCCAATGTGTAAGTACTTCAAACAGTCATTATGATTGAGGTCCAGATGAAAGGAGAAGATTCTCCCATTAAGCATTTATTTTGAACACTCATTAGAATTATCTCAGCGAGGTAATTCTAATCTGTGCCCATAATAAAAGGGATTTATAAAAGATCTCAAAGTACTGCTCAAGCAAGGACCTCTGTCATAAGAAATCTTAATTCTTGTGGAATGATTGTCCTGTGAGCTTAACTTAGAGACGTTTTTTTCTAATATATTTTGACTCTCACAAGTCAGTAACAAACCAAAAGGCAGTTGTGGCAATAGAAGAAAAATCTTGGTATTAAAAACGATTCCATCTTTCATTCAAAATAGAGATTAAAACAATTCCATATTTTATTCATGATGATGATAAAAACTTTTCCATCTTATGTTATTATAGTGATATAAAATGGTTCCTCCTTTCATTTATGATAGTAACAAAAACGTTACCACCTTTTTTCATTATAGTGAACAAAATGATTCCATCTTATATTTATAATAATGATTAAAATTATTACATCTTTCATTTGTAATAGTGACAAAAACAATTCAACCTTTCTTTCATTCTTAATAGCGACAAAAACAATTCCACCTTTCCTTCATTCGTAATAGTGACAAAAACAATTCCACCTTTCTTTCATTCGTAATAGTGACAAAAACAATTCCACCTTTCTTTCATTCTTAATAGCGACAAAAACAATTCCACCTTTCTTTCAGTCGTAATAGTGACAAAAACAATTCCACCTTTCTTTCATTCTTAATAGCGACAAAAGTGATTCCATCTTATTTTTGATAGTGACAAAACAATTCCATCTTTCATTAATTATTGTGACTGAAATGATTCAATCTTGTACTGTTTATATAATAGTAAGGTGAAATTTCTACAAGCTTATCAGAGACTTGATTGTATGTAGTTTTACCCATCAATTGTATTGTAGCCAAAGCAGCTCCAGGCACACCTGCGTATAAATCCCCAGAGGAGTATTATGACCAGATCTTGGAGTATAAAAAGGTAAGGATATGTTGCCAAGTCGAAAGCTATGATAAGTCCTTCGTAAGCGTAGCAAGTCAATTCCGACTTACGGCTGCTAATTTTCTGGCCTGGTGCTGATTTCAGGCTTTGAGATTTTAGATTTTCCATCTTTGTGCATATTGAAGATGTTAAAATTCAGGCTTCAAGTAACAATTTTCAGGCCTGAGCATTTCTTAACAATAGCAGGCTTGGTTCAGAGCCCTAGCATTGTACTGGCGAATCCAGGAAAGCCTGAAAAGTTATTGATGCAGGGTTAAACACCATACAAACAATGGTAAGTATAAAGCAACCTGTTATGGTGCACAAACTTTAAGTTTTTTGTCAGAAATAAATTGAAAAGTTGCTTTATATGTAGTGTGTGTTCAATTATCATGTTCTATGTAGGCTTGACTGTTAGATGTGTCTGAGAATAAGGAGGTTTTTGTTTGTTGTAGTAGCTTTACCTCAAATGCCGTTGTTATGAGTTAGGATCTGGTATTTACATCTTTTTGACAACTAATGAGGTCCTTGCAACACAGTTTATTTACCTACCCCTGCTGAAACAATGATGTTAATATGTGACACCATCAGTTGCTTGGAAATACTTGATAGCTGTAATAACTGCTATAAAATTACTAAAATTCCGTTGTAATGGAAAACGACTTTGATCTGACCCTCCTGAATATTATATTTGCAGCAAGTGGGCTCTCTGAACCAAGATGTGTCGACAATGAGAGCCAAAGTGAGGAGGTTGGAGGAAGACAACTTGAAGAAGGAAAAAGAAATAGATGGCCTTCTACATCCAGAAAAGGTAAAAGCCTTTCTTGAACATTAGTTTTATCA
This sequence comes from Cerastoderma edule, assembly GCA_947846245.1. Lineage (NCBI taxonomy): Eukaryota > Metazoa > Mollusca > Bivalvia > Cardiida > Cardiidae > Cerastoderma > Cerastoderma edule. The sequence continues at coordinate 15,843,570 of OX401406.1, read as the reverse complement.
ATGTTGGATGCGACTTCATTTTTTTTAATTTCTGTATGATCTATGATTCTTTTATACATTACAACAAACTTTTATTAAAATGTACAATACTATTATCATCCTATAAAAAGATCGAGTAAATTATATGAATGGAAAAAACAATCAGATGTCCTTTATGTACCTTTTTATGCAACGAATGTCAATACTTAAGTATCTTACTATTTGAAATACAATATCCCAATGTTGCCGTAAGATGTTATTGGAACTAAGATTGAAATACTTCAAACTTAATATGCTCAATCTTGTATTGATAATCATAGCAATAGTATAGGGTGTGTGGTATTGAAGAATAAAAGGCAATATGAAATAAAAACCGAATTCAATAATTGTCATATATACCATACCACTTGCCTAAACTTTTGTTTTTTATAATAATTTCAAATGTGTTTGTTTCAGAGTGAAGAGTTGCGCAGAACGCTAGCAGACAGACGTCCAGACTCAGGTTCAGTCATTCATGGTTTAAAACAGAAAATACTCAAACTTGAAACACAGCTCAGAGATAAAGAATCGGCATTTATGTAAGTTTATAAATATTCAGCACAATATTATGCAGGGAAATATTTGTCCCAACCTTAAAGAGGGTGTAGACCCTCCTTGGAACTAAAAACAAATTGGAAGACGTTTCTCTGACTGGTATAATGATTATATGGTAAATTTCAGTAAATACAGTCTAACTTGTGTTAAGCAGCCACCCTTTTAAGCAGCCAACCTGCCTTAAACAGTCACTTCAGCAAGTCTCATTGTTGGATTTATAGTGTAAATCAATTTGTGTTAAGCAGCCAACCTGTCTTAAACAGCCAATTTACTCTGCTCCATAGGCTGGCCTCTTAACACAAGTTTGACTGTATTGACCTGTGCATGGTTTGGGGCAAGCTGTGCAATGCTGACAATTGATTATGCCACCCCTGATTTGATTCCTTCCTTTAGTGTAATGCTACTTGTTTTGATATATCTGCAACAATAGATTGAAGTATTCACCTTTAAAAAACAATCTTCTTTTATCTCTGAATTCTACTCTTTCCTCCAAAATGTTGTTTTTTCCCCCATAATTTACAATTGTTGCCTTCTGTTTTGACTCATCAAAAAGTTCCATACATAAAAGCTATAGGACTTATAAAACAAAATAAATGACCTCGGTATGTTGATGTCTGTACTTTTTGTTTTCAGTAAGCTGCAGAGTGATCTGAAGACGACTAAGGTAGATGAAATGAAGCAACAGATGGAGGTGTTTTATCAGGAAATTGTTCGGTTACAGAACTCTAAAGACACAGGCATGGACAGGGCTCACAGGTGGGTATCTACTGTTTGCAATGCCAAACAACACAATTTTCTCTTTGCTTTATGACTATTAGGTTGAGAGGATTTCAAAGTACAATTTCTTTTTTTGGGGGGGAGGGGGGGCTATAACACAATTTTATTTAACCTTTTCCTCTTATGAGAGTTTTACTTTGCCAAGTAGAAAGCAGGAGCACCTGTCGATTGATATGTATGATTAGTAGAATTTTCTTTGTGATGATAGCTTGAAATAATTGCGTTTAAAGAAGGAATGGCCTGCGATCAAACTTTTTATGGCAATGTCATGACATTTGACAAGGTGTGAGACATAATATGTATGTAGAGTATGCCTCAGTGTGTACACAAATTGTCCCTCGGAAATGAATATCTATTGTCTGTATTTGAGGGTCTCATATATATTTCAAGAGTTTTTTTCAAGAAATTTATGTCTATTTCCTTGTTCAAAACACCCTTACTTTGAACAGATGAAGAATAGGAAATAAATTGGGTAATCTTATTAAAAGTGTTAGCTATGGCCCTGGTATAAGCCCGACCTCTGAGAAGACTCGACATGAGCCTTGGCCTGTGGGAGTTATGTAGGTTTCTCTCCAGGGACTATTCACTAGAATCCCTTATAATGGGCAGGGTTGACGTTTCTTCAAAGAGTGACCCCACTTTTGTGTTCTTTCAGCTCTGCTAGCAAGGAAGGGTCTGGGAGGTTCAAGGCGTTAAATGAAACCGTCTTACGCCTGAATAAATCCAACGAACAGCTTCAGTCGGAGAACAAAAGTCTGAGGGAAGATCTGAGAAATGCAATGGAAGATGGAGGCTCAAAATCAAACATAAGTAAGCCATTTTATTTGGTATCACATACTATCAGAATTTTGTATTTTGGATATAAAAAGGTAATATTAAGGGCTTTGTAGTAAAAAGAGATTTTGCTCATTGGATTCTAAACTTATAACGCCACAAGGACTTATTGATGCATCTGCAGCAAAAAGAAACCTCTTTGGCAAATAGAGAAATTGCTCATGACAGGCAATATTTCTATTTGTCATACAAATATTAACCAAATATCAAGAAAGATATACTTTTCTGAAATTTGTTAAAGGCGAAAGTCAGAACTGCTGCACAAAGGTATCACTTTGAACGTGGGCCAATCATTCAATTTCTAATATTTAAATGTCTGACTCCGAAAAGGCTTGTCTTCTGATTAGAAGTTAGAGAAAAGCTCTGTTCCTCTGCTTGGAATACATGAGCTGATGCCATAAATCAGTCTATGTAAACTTTTCAAGTTTTCGCTGACAAATCTCCACTTAGGTTCTCAAGGTTACTCATATTTTGGTTTATTCTTGGCCAAAGGCACAATTTAATTTGAGGAATAATTATATATTTATGTTTTTTGCAGAAGATTATGAAGATATGAACAGAAAAGATCTCCTTCGTGTTGTAGCTCAACTTGAAAAGGTGAGTATTAATGCCTATAGCTTGTACCTACCTAGGAAAATATTTCAGTGTTTAGCTTTCTGTCCAATTTTCATGAACACTTACTTAATAAAAGCTCTGTAGTTCAATTCTATGCCAATTCTCGTGTACTGCATTGATTTGAAAGAAAGGTTAAATTGCTCGATGTAATTATCGTATACAGTAACCTTAACCTTGAAGTCCCATTTAGACTTTTCAAAAGTAGTCTAAGTAACAAGTTAGTGTCCTCATTAAATTTTGTGAATGTTTACATATCGTAAAAGTAATTGTTAAAACTTGTTGCATTGGTTCCAGGGACAACAGTTAAGTTTACATTCTGTTGGAACAATCTCGACATAGCAATATAGTATACTTAAGTATAATTGTTAGCCATAACAACACACTAATATGAGTCATATAAAATATGTCATAAAATGTATTTTTTAATGGTTAAACATAAATTTATAATGGCTTGAGGCCTTAAGTACAATAACAAATTTTGAAAAAATGGCACTATGATTGTTTTGTTTGAACACAAGAAGGAAGTCCTCACGGCACACACTATGATTGTTTTGTTTGAACACAAGAAGAAAGTCCTCACGGCACAATATTGTTTTCAACTAAGACATGAGTTTGAACACTGGCTTAACAATCATTCTGCCTGATGTTTATCAAAGAAATTGAAACACAATTTCATTAACTTCCACTTTTCAGCAATTTTGGTTATTTAGAGTAGATATAAATAGGTTAAAAGAAAACTTGTACACTTCATTGCAGAAATGCTTGGAGTATGAAGAGATTTCTTAACAACTAGGCTATGACATAATTTTCAGTGTTGAAATGGTATAAAAAGCCAATCCATTGATTTGTTTATTACAGAGAGCAGAGAAGGCAGAAAGACAGTTAGACACAGGTTCAATGATATCCTACGATAGCAGAGCTGCTAAAGTACCAGGTAGGCTAATATCAGATTTACATTAAACTACACAGATTTTTTTTTATGTTTTACTGAGTAATAGGCTGCCATGAACACCATCAAGTATGATTACGTAACTCTTGAAGGCATGATATACTAAATGATATCATTATATTTCTTTTCGTTATTTTTCCAAGCATGTAAAAAAGATTAAGTGGTCTCATTTTTCCAGAACTTAAAACAATAGATTTATGTATTGTCATGGATCCCTCGCCCCCTTTAATAATGAGACGATATTTAGGGTTTAACAGTTTTAAAAAGAATTCTTGGAGCTAATTTGCATTAGTATAATTTGTCGGTCACAAGTCCATATTGTTCAGGTGGAAATTGGGTTCAGTGGCTTGGCAAGATGTTGTTTAGGAAGACTAGATAGAAACATTTATTGATACTTGCAAGGTCCATTGCTGGTCAAATTTATTTGAATATACCTCACTTTTATTAAAATCTCAACTTTAATCCTTCTTTTCAGGTAAACTGGCCCTTGATGGATCATTGGCTGACAGATTGGATCAGTTAGACAAGCGGGAATCTGAACTTCTCGAGTCAATGGAAAAGAAAAATACGCAAATTAAACAGTTAACAGAGGAGAAACATAGATGGAAGCGACGATGTGAGGAACTTGAGTAAGTAATAATAGTGTATTTTATCTAAGTACACATTTTCTTTATCTACTGATATTAGAAGATTTCAGGAAGATGTTGAAATAAACAAAACTTCTTTATTTTATATCAACTATGAACCAAGTTTCTACAAATCAGATTAATTAATTCTCGAGTCTGCTTTCTAAATTCCTAATTGCAATGAATGGTGATTTATAAGAAGGTGGGGCATTCCCTGGTGCTTACAGGAATCGACCCTTAAGCTCAGGGCTGACACTTTATTCCAACAAGACTGTCTATAACATGTTGGTATCATAAATGAAAGAATTCCCAACATAGGATAGAAATTGTTTTATGAGAACAAGCAATTGCTTATTTGTGTACTTCAATTCCTTCTCCCACAATTATCCATAATTTATTTAGAGTATGTAGCTATGTGACAATCTGAGATTTTCTGGTGTCTTGTGAAATTCTTGGATTGTTTGGTGTCACTTTACCAACTCTTACATCTGATATATTTTCTTGAATAAATCTGTTTTCAGATTAAGCAAAACAACTCAAAGATATGTTTTGATGAAGAATTTGTTTCACTTCTTACTTGTTATATACCAAACAAAGATATGGATTGATTTATATTTTGGTTAAAATGTTTCCCCATTTAATTTTTTTTGACATTTTTCGAATCTGATGTTTTCAACTGCTGTTTTAGGGGTATGACAAAAGATGGCCGAAGGTCCTCCTATGTGTCAGAGGAATCTTACAAACGACATGGAACTTCGTCTTCAAGGTAAGGCAGATCTTACCAAAAGAAAATTTTTTTGGCAAATTTCTTTATAATGGTTTATAAGATTAGCATGAATTGAAAGTATTGTCATTCATTACTATTGAATAATTGCATTTCCATTGTGTTGTTGGGAGGAATGCATTGTGACAAAAGGAGTTATTGCTTATCATGATTAATTCCTCAATTTTTCACAATGGTTATAAAACTTTCTGTTGAGTAAAGAACTATTTTTCATCACCCAAGTTCTACAGACAAAACTTTGGATATAACTTAAAGCAATTGGTTTTAAAAACATTGTGATGATGATAGAATTTTCTCATTGTGAGCAAGTTCTCTTTTAGCTACACTGTTTTCTTTATTCCGTTAAGTAATTATTACATAAGACTCACTGTTTTCTTTATTATGTTAATCAATAAGTCTCTGTGGCGTAGTGGTTAGAGTACAGAACTTGAAATCACGTGGCCTCTCTCCGCGTGGGTTCAAATCCTGAGAGGGATATGGATTTTCATGAGAGGCAGTCTCCCGACTGACTAACAGAATGCCGATGGTTCTACCCGCCTTGACCAGCCCTTATGGGCAGTTGAGTATGGGGTCTTCCTCCATCATTAAGAGTCGGGCATTGCTACATAACTGAAATAATGTTAATGTGATGTAAAACCAATATAAAAAAAAATCAATAAGTACATATTAAGACTATTTTTTAACTTGAAAAAGAAATAAAACAAACCGCACAATTTTACATTATTAGTTTATTGTCCTTTAATTTTGAATCTTTAATACTAATCCAGACCACCCAGCTCCAGACCACTCAGTGCTCGAAGTCGGGACACTCGACCTCTGAGCGCAAGGTCGGACAATGATCGACCCCCGAGTGCCCGGGAGAGAAGGACCATCGCTGAACGAGAGCGATCTAACAGCGCAAGTCGAGAGAAGCGACCCACCAGTGCTAAGAGACGTAATTCTGTAGAGAGCAGCATATCTGCGGGTCGTAAACAAAAGATTCAACAGTTTAGGGAAAACAAATCAGCCAAAACCATACAGAAGCATTGGCGTTCTCACCAACAGGTTAAAGTAAGTGTTACTTCTAGTGTTTATGTATTATGCTGTTTGCAACATTGGAGTAAGAGAGTTTTAACAAACCATTAGTTCGCAATACTTATGAATGAAGTAAAAGGGTATTTTCAATAAAAGAATCAAAAGAAACAATTATTACAAAAATTAGATTCTTTTTTGAATGATCAAATTTTCACTTTGTTCAAATAGTGTTTTAGTCTTGTGCCTAAGTTGTGCTAAGCAATTACAGGATATATGGTTTACTGTACTTATTACAGTCCTGATTTTGACTGCAAGATGTTTGTTCCTATCCAAGAACATTCCAAAATGAAGTGTTTTCTGTCCTTTAGTCACAGGCACAGAATGAGAAAGTGCAAAGATTCCAAGAAGAACGGGCGGCTAAGAAGATTCAGAAAGGTTGGACTGGGTACAAATACAGGAAAAATGAAGAGGAGGTAGATGAGGTACTTATATGTTTTTGATTTAATACATACAAATCTAAGCTTTGCCAGGACTGCTTTAGTAACTAGCATACACCACAATTTTGTATAAAAGTTTAGCATCATTTATCTTACCAGTTTTATCATACATGGTATATGATTTAAGGATTATTATCATACTTTAGATATGTTGGACTTATATCCGTCATGGAGCTATATGTGTTGTGTGGTGCTTCTCAACAATTAGACCAATAGTGTTCTCCATATATGAGAAGTATGATAATCTACTTGAGAGGGACTTACTTTTGGGTTTGGGCTATAAACTTGGTTTGTAGAAAGATTACAGTCTGCGTCTATGTTGTTTTAAATTATCTTCGTAAACTGAGACAGGATCATGGTGTATTGGGCAACTGTTGGCTTAATATGGATGCCAGTCATTCAGAAAACTCCAGTAGGAGCTTTCTGAATGAATTGTCGTTCATTGAGATAATACGTTTTCAAGCAATATAAGAGAGGTTGCTTCAAACCAAATTGTCTTTATTATGTTTCCAATGATATTGTCACAAAATGATGTCCAAAAGTTGTCATCAAATTTAAAAGCAAACAACACAAAGTCTCTCCTTCCATAATATCTTGCTGTTTGATATGTGGTATGATTTTCCCCTGGACCCATGGAGTAATAAACAGGGAATGTTTAAGATGAACACCTTCTTTGGGCTTGTTTGCTCCCTTTTTTTCTAACAAATTTTTATCTAATCTTTAATTAAATGTTTGTGACCATTGTATTTTGTATGATAACCTATAAAGGGTTTTAGAGTAGTGAACCTTGAATGATACTGTGATATCTCGCTCAAGCTGTATCAGATACACAAGCAGAGTATTGCTTCTCATCTGTTTTACATTTACAGATTACATGTATATGAATTTTTATTGAGGTATAACTGATGTTTAAGTAAGTATCAACTCACCCCTTTACTCAATGTGTTAAATAATGAGACTGTTTATGTTGCCACTTTTCATCTTGTTGTTAATTCATGTTGAAATAATACCTGCTATAAATTCCTCAGAACGCTGGATAGTTTCAACTTGAAGAATAATCGAAAGTTCTTAAAATCTGGGATATGACAAATGTTTCATATCTTTTAGGCCTCCGATCTAATACGCTCAGCCTTAATGGGCCACAACTTACGGCAGCAGCAATTGTCACGTTACCAGAATCTCTCGGACAACGAGACGGAAGACGAGGAGTACAATGAATGTGCGGACTTGATCCGATCTGCAATGGTTGGACATCAGGCACGAAAATCTAAAGTGCGAAATTTCAGGTTAGTAATCTCTGACCTGTTTGATATCGAAGGAAATCGACTGAATTGCACAAATTTTAGTTTTGAAATCATCAGATTTCAGAAGAAAAAAGCAAGTATAGGTATTTGTCAATATTATCAAGAGCAGTATTGGAACAGCAAATTCAATAAGAATAGGGGGAGCGGTATTCTAGTTGCCATGTTACCAATTATGCCAGCAAATTCAAAAGAGGGCCCTGCATGTTCCATTGGTTAAGCTGGGATCTTAGAATTCGGGCATCCTGGCAGAGAAGAGCTTGTTTCAATTTCTATACTTGCGTCACTAGGCCACAGAGGCCGCTCTAAATATCAAATTTCAATTGTTTTTCATAGCTTGACTAATGACAGTTGGTCTTGGGTTTTTATTTTTATTTGCAAAATGGGAATACTGATGATGCAATTTCAAATCCAAATAAAACACATTGATTTCAACGAGGTAATACTAAAATTGAAGGGTTGAATCTGAATTTATTTTCTAGTACAAGTTCATTCCTTTGTTGTAGGTACTCTGATGAAGATGATGAGGATGATGACGATATTGTACAAGCACCAAAACGTTCACTTTCCAACCGCCCCCAGTCACCCAACGTCTACAGTGGATCAGTAGGGTCTCTTGGAAATTCAGGTATGTTCTGCTGTTAACATAATTCAATTCAATAAAATTCAGTTAATTTTTTTCAGTATAAAGCACAAAGTACTTTTTTCAAAAAAAAAAGTAAATAATTAAATCAATGGGAAAACATTATAATAGTGTTGGCGAGAAGCTATGCAAGTGAATACATACAAAAATATAAGCACTCTGACCTTATATACTCTCATTTGATTGCATGTGTAGCAGTTGATGTTTAAAAAACAATTGAGGCAAAAGGAGAAATTGCCCTAATGAGCAATTTCTCCTTTTGTCTCTATTGTTTCAAACAAACATCACAAACAAAATACAGTCCTACCTGGCCCAGTGGGTAAGGTGGCAGATTTAAAACTGGGGAGTCCAGGATTCAAGCCCAACTGACACCTCTGGTTTCATGAGAGTGACCTTTGGCAAGTCTCTTCAGAGCCCTAGTCCAGTACAGGAAAGTAGTTACATAACCGAAAAGTTGTCGATATGGTGTTAAACACCATAGAAACACAACGAAAATGATCTTTTTATACCTTATTAATGTTTTCTGGAGTCGTTTCAATAAGCATAAGTCACTTGAACCAGTATCATGGAATGAGTTTATCCAAACTTCTTAACAACCTTTAGAGTGTCTATTCTAAATTTATGTCTTGTTTTGGTATTGTTTGAAGACAAAGATTGTAAATTGTGACTCTTTTCTTTCATTTTTGATAAGCAAATCTGTTCTCAATATCATTATTTAATACGCCAGCAAACGGTCATATATCATTTCTAGAAAATCATTTATTTATTGGTCATAAAGATAATCAATGAGAATATCAAAATGAAAATAACGATCATTATTGGCAATTTCTCATTTGCTACATAGAGAATAATCAAGTCCTTTCGATTGATATCAAAAATATGTCACGAGAATGGGGTGTTATCAGGTTGAAAATCAAGTTTTTTCAACATGATAACAACCTGTTCAAGTGGCATATTTTTGATATCAATCAATTGGAGTTGATTATTCTATTTATTATAGTTAATAAATTTGCCAAAATACCTCTATAAACGCCAAATAGAATATGATATGGGAGGAGCAAAGCAGTTAACAACGCCCATGACGTCATTTTTGCGTCTTATGACGTCATCCATGCATATGGATACATTTTAGAATACAAACATTTTAGTGCCATTTCAAAAGTGCAGCCATGACTTAATGCAAAGGAATGATAAAAGAAAGTAGCTCCGTCAAAACTGATATCATCACGAGTGATGATATGACTTTTTGATATCATCACTAGTGACGATATTCACTGTGACAAAATTGAAAATTAATACACTGAGAAATCCCAGTATTTCACTGATTGGAATATAATAAAATGATCTTAAAGTTTGCTTCTTGAGAGACACCAAAGGATTGCTATTGAATTCTCATTTTGCATTCTTATTTAATATTTTACAATAATGTACAAAATGCAGGCTATTTAGAGCAAACGAAATAGAAAAAAACATTTAAGATAAATAGATAACAATTTTCCACTTGTCAAAATAATTTTCATAAAGCTGGCTTAATTTTTCATGCTTTATATTAAACATCGGATGATGTATTCACATAGGGGTATTCTTAGAATTTTGATAGAAGTTAACGTATAATCAATTTTTTCTATTATTTATTTGACAGGAAGAAGAAGACCGTCCTCTTCAAAGGTAAAATCTATGTTTTAAATTTTCTACTATCTGTTTAAAGATAGTGAAGAATGATTTTGAACATTGTGTGACTGTCCTGACTTTTCAGAATGACATTTGATCTCTGAACTGTGCAGTAGGATGGCCCATTTCTGAATCCATTAACATAATTGGTATGCTATGTAGAGGTTTTGAAATGGTTGTGGTAATAGGTTGAGTTACTCATTCTTCAAACCAAATGAATATCTTTGAAAATGCGTTATGCACTGAATGTTTCTGTTTTTTCATTTGGTTTTGTAACGTGTATCGGGTCCCTCTCGGAGTAAAGCCACCATGGGTCACCCATCCATGTACTAACCACTTAGTATGTTGCTTAACTTCGAGAGAAAGCCAACCACTCTACCGAATCACCCATAAAAGCCGGCTTCTACAGCGAGACTGGGCATGGGCAGCTACCGACTTTTTTTACTCTTCAAGAAGGTACAACTGCCACTATAAACACTGCTTGAAAGCAGAAACAAGGATCGAGAACATGCGACAGTCTACTAAGGTTACGGGAATGATGGTGATATCAATCCACATCCCACCGCTGCCACCAGTTTTGTAACGTGTATCGGGTCCCTCTCGGAGTAAAGCCACCATGGGTCACCCATCCATGTACTAACCACTTAGTATGTTGCTTAACTTCGAGAGAAAGCCAACCACTCTACCGAATCACCCATAAAAGCTGGCTTCTACAGCGAGACTGTAGAAGTGGTATTTGTACATAAACCCTTTACCGTCACAGTTTCAACTTTAGATGACTTTTTGTTTACACACAATGGCATCTTTTCTGAATGATTGGATACCTAGAGTATTGAATAGAATGTTGAAGTCTGCAAATTGTTTTTCATGCATATGTACTTAAGGTCCAATGAAAGTAATGTGAAGTGCAAAACAATAATCATAAGTGTGTTCATTATATATGTAGCCCATGGTAGAAGTGTTTATCTTTCTTTATCTCGTTAAGTAGATTGGGGCTTTTGATTTGCAATTTTTCTACTGTGAATTCTTCAGACCGACTTTAACAAGGTTTATTTGTGGTTCTACTCTACCTGAGTGCTTGATTCAGTTTATATGTTGAGTGTTTCAGACTTCAGGTATTTTAACCCAAACACTGTGAGACCAAATATTAGAAACCAGACGAGCTCCAAATTAATCATTCATCATAATGAAGCCAACCCAGTTTTAAATAAAAAATCAGGTTTATTTTCTTCATGTTTGATGAAGTATTTGGACTGAATATATTTGTTGTATTTGTCTTTTTTAACTAAAACTAGCTGTTTAATAGAACATTGTCCAATCTAGTCTGGGTAAAATTTCAGGAAGGGGCCTCCGTGGCCTAGTGGTTAGAGTACAGAACTTGAAATCACATGGCCCCTCTCCGCATGGGTTCAAATCCTGAGAGGGATATGGATTTTCATGAGAGGCAGTCTCCCGACTGACTTACAGAATGCCGATGTTTCTACCCACCTTGACCAGCCCTTGTGGGCAGTTCCTCCATCATTAAGAGTCGGGCATCGTTACATAACAGAAATAATGTTGATGTGATGTAAAACCCATATAAAAAAAATGTCAGGAGCAGAGATTGGTGATATAATTAAAATGCCGTTGGAATAGGCTCATAACCCCACTGTTGATATAAAGGTTACAAACACTTTTTTTCCAGGTGTCCACAGGTTCCATCAGGAGTACCACAACATACAACAGGACACGCACAAACAGTGTATACGATGATGACGATGATTTCTAATGTTGCACACCCACACATACATGTACCACCCACAGACTGAACTTACCTATTATTAAAAATAGAATGGTGCCTATTTCTCTTTTTTAAATATTAAGTCATCACATTTACTCATCTTTATTTTCAGAAGTTTTAAGAAACTGCAGTGACTAAAGGAAAAAGGTCTCGAACAGAGAAATGTTTTCTGTTGTCATAATGGTCTCTTTAGCACAAGTTTTAAGAATTCACTGTGACTTAAAGGTGGCTTGTTAGGAGGAATTTCTCCTTTTATCATGCTGGTTTCTATTCCATACCCTTGAAGAAATCTGATGCTACACATGTATAATTGTTATTCTGCTATTGCATTTGATTGGAATCACAGGGACCAATATCGTTTGACATACCTATTTTATTAATATAATGACGTTGGTCCCTGTGGTTGGAATCTGTCACAGAAAGTTTAGAAACCATTGTGACAAAAGTATAAATTGCTCCTAGTGAGCAATTTATCCTTTATGTCACAATGGTTTCTACCTAAAGCAACAGGGAAATGTTATTTGTTACACTTTATAAACGTCCTCTGCTTTTCTTCTCATTTTGGATCAGTTACAAAATTCCTATATTGGGGATTGGGATCAGACTTCCTGAATTGACATAAGTTAACAGCTGCAGTTGGCCGAGTAAAGTTGTGTCATGTAAACATTTAGTTATTGTGTTAAATGGCTTCAGAACCGTCAGCTCTTGGTTGCTTCTACTGAGTCTCAAAAGGATGCAGACATTGTTAAAAAAAGAAATAGAATCGGAAAAAAGAAATAGAATCGGAAAAAAGAATTTTGTATTGAAAGAAAGAAAGTTTTGGAAGAGAAACTTTTCTATGACTTATATTTCGTCCATTTTTGTCAGTCAATTAGACAGATTTTTCATAAATTTTCTACCACTTTTATTATTTTATTGTAGCCTTCTGCTAATAACATAAAAGCCAGATCGATTATTGAGGGAGTAAAAATGTCTTGGTCATAACCTTTAGTTGTAGGAATTAGGAAGCTAAACTTTAAACTGTAGGTTTTGCATTTTGTTTTGTTGAAACGAGAAGTATTTCGTTGTTTATGTTTTCCCCCTGTTTTCTGTAGAATCTTGTATTGCCAAGTGTTGTAGCACAGAAAGGTGAACATTTATATTTTATTCAAATCCCAGGCACCTGAAGCTAATGGCTGTGTATTGCAAAACTGTCATTTTTATGTTTTATTTTTCTTTTTATTTTCAAAACTTCAACAGTCAACTAGTAAAAGTTACAATGGAATGTCTTCAACAGTTGTAGTTTCTAGTAGTTGCCTATTCCTCTTTTAAGAGCCTTAACCCTTTACCAAACGCCAACTTTTTTACTGTCCCAAATTGAAAGAGTTTGCAGACGACATTTCAAAATATGATGATATTGGAAAATAATCTTCTAATAGGGCAGAAAAATTGTGGGTAAAAGAGCAATTGTTCGTTACGAGCAATTTCTCTTTTTTCCAAAATATTTTCCAGAGTCATCTGCAACAAAGTGGTTAAATGTCGTTAGTGTTTGGCAATGGGTTAAATCATTCTATTCTGCCAAATATCAGAAGTTTAGTTGGTAGTGACTCATGATATGGTACCATGACTTACTGGTCTCTCTTAAATAAATGCTTTTCCGCATGAACAAAATTGTTCATAAAGACTCTTTATGAACAATTTTTTTCATGCGAAAAAGTAGCGATTGCTTGCAAAACACTTCTTGTACAATATTGTAAGTCGATACCTGGAGCATAGACAGGATCCCTGACCTCTGTGGTTTAATTTAAATATCTTTGAAAACGATGTTAAACTCCACTCTAATCCGTCCATATGTTTAATGAGTTGTTATGTTCACTCTGTGGTTATTTGTATTAACTGATTTTGGATTCTGTCTCCACAATATGTATAGGTTGTCCTTATGAGGGATCAGTAACATGTATTGCTTTTTAAACATAAACAAACAAATTGTGAATAATTATGGATGTAGGATACTCTGCATGTGATGTATCTGTTAATCATGACATAAAAGTAGTTTTGGGATTTATGTTGTATATTGTATAAGTCTGCTCAAATCATGCTGTGATGTATGAACTGGTATCATGTGATCATTTACCCTTGTAACTCTGTGTGGATCGTTTAGATTTTGGTTGCTCTGTTCATTACTGGTGTAAGTCCTTCACTTGAAACAAAAATGTGTGATAGTTAATCATTAAAGTTTACCATTGAACCATCAACTACACATCGATTGTATCAAATCATACAAGTTTGCAATTGGCATTTTTTTTCTCAAAATATGTGGATGATCTCAAGGTATGAAAGAATATAGCAGGGACTATAATAATAATTTTTGAAGTCTTTAATAGCAAAAAAATGTTCATTAGGAGCAATTTATTCTTTTGTCAAAATGGTTTGCTCAAGTCTTAAGTTTGCGGAATATGTAGTTATGAATATGGTAATGGATTATATTACTTGATATACCGGTACCCCTTACACTGGTCTTCAATGCACATTTTAAATGAAACTAGAAATAAAGGGGAAATTTGTGATCTTGTTTGGCATTTTGAGCAAAAATTCACAAGGAGTTGAGAAAGGGGAATAGTCCCATGATGCAGTTCAAATTTGTAATTATATTTCGTGCAATTAGGCATTTCTATTTATTCTTTTACACACAAAATATGACATTGATTAATTTGTTATGGCTTGTGTTGTCATGTTATGTATGATCTTTTGATATTAGGATATATCAAATAATTGTGTAGCGCATTGTATGTAATGTAATTGTTAAATCTTGAACCCCGCATTGAACTGCAGTAGGCGTTTTACCTTTTTCAATCTCGATCCTAAATGGGATTTAACGTAGATCTTTTATTATACATGTTAACTCATCCTTTACTGTGGAGGGCTAAATGTGAGTTTATGGTAAGTACTTCCCGATTGTGAATGACTTACAATTACCTTGCATTGAACCCTTGATATAAAAAGCAGTGTTCCTGTTCAATTTACCCTATAACTCTTGAATTAATTTTGGTTGGATCCACAAATAAATATAGGCTAAGTATAAATGTTGTATTTTGATTATAGATAATAAGGAAGGTTTGATAGCGTTTAATGACACATTGACAAAATGAGGCTTTCTCCTTTTGTCAATATGCTTCAATTGTCACAGAAAGGTCTTCCTTGGCCTAGTCATTATGGTAATGGTCATAGAACATCGGATCTGGAGTAGGAGTCCCACCTGTACCTCTGGTTTCATGAAAGGGTCCTTAAGCAAGACATATCAGAGTCATGGTGAATCAAGAAAAAAACTGTAACATAACTGGTAATTGTTGACATTGTGTTAAACCTTATTTAGACAAACAAGCTTCAAAATGTGCCATGAACACCATTCTATTGTTATTTGAACATATTAAGGTAATGTGTGACTCATTCATTTGGGAAACTATGCTTGTATTGGGAGAGAAACGATTCAAGCCATTTAACTTGACAAGTTGTGTAACGGTCTCTTTTCTCCAGTAGCAGCTTAAAGAACATGAGAGGATGGGTTAGTTGAAATATACACAAGTGTAGAGTACAGATTTTGTCCATTTTTCTTGTTAAATGTTTTTATTTTTCATAGATAAATAAATCTAAACAAGGTAATGTGATTTAGTTTCTATTTTAGTTCCCACCTGTACACTGCCTGTATTTGTCTTTGTGCAGTTAAAACCCTGAGTTTAAAACCAGCTTCAGTCTCAAAATGCCAAGCCTATAACATGGCACTCTTTCAACATGGAAGTCATCGCGGGAGAGCCCTTTGACAAGGGACTGCAGAGCTTTAGCCTCGTTAATCCGAACACGTCTGTTCCCAACAAAATGTCCGGATTACCAAATCATCCGCACTAATTAAGTAGAGCATGTTCTTATACACATTAAGACATAAACAGTCTGTATGCATGTGTATACTTATAAAAGTTTAGCAAACGCCAAATTGTCAACCGTCCCAAATTGAAAGAGTTTGCAGATGACATTTCAAAACGTGATGAAATTCAAAATATGTTCTGATATGACAGAAAACATTGTGGGAAAAGGAGAAATTGCTCGTCACAAGCTATTTCTCCTTTACCCACAATGTTTTCAAAAGTCGTCTGCAACAAACTGGTCAAATAATTCCGTTCCCTTACAATTTCGTTCGGATTGCGAGACATTCCGATTATCGGGGTCCGGATAAACGAGGCTTCACTGTACTTGTACCTAGTACTGGTGAATCCAGAAAAGGGTTAACATAACTGGCAAATTATTGATATAGCGTTAAACCCATTATTAACAATCAGGGTTAAGCTTTTGACACTAGGCATTCCAGATTTTTTCGCTAGTTTCTTTAACAAAATACTGTAGACTTTCATTTCTGCTTACCAATATTTCTTAAGCCTTAGTAATGATCAACTAGAACTTATATATTCCCCAAACATCTGTACACTAAACATGCTACAAAACACGCAGAATATCATAAACATTTATTTTTACATCTCAATAGGAAGAGACCACTAATCTCAATGTAAGTTATAGTATAAATGCAATGAAAGTTAATGTCTTACTGCTTGGTTTTGTAGCCACATTTATACGGGAGTTAACCACTAAATCATGTAATCAACTTAACAAAAACCAAACATTCAATTTTTGATTGTCTGAATTTGAGAGACTGCAGAAAATAGTTAAAAATTGTGATATCAGTTCATATTGTTTTGTAAAGCATTAATACAGCAGACAAGTCTTAACCCTTTACCAAGCCCACAATTTTCGACTGTCACAAGTTGAAAGAGTATGCAGACGACA
This sequence comes from Cerastoderma edule, assembly GCA_947846245.1. Taxonomy (NCBI): domain Eukaryota; kingdom Metazoa; phylum Mollusca; class Bivalvia; order Cardiida; family Cardiidae; genus Cerastoderma; species Cerastoderma edule. Next base: position 15,826,694 of record OX401406.1, on the reverse strand, counting down.
TTACAAAATGTGATAAAATTGGTAAACATTCTTCTGATAGGGCAGAAAACATTGTGGGAAAAGTAGAAATTGCTCATAACAAGCAATTTCTCATTTTTCCACAATGTTTTCCAGAGTTGTCTGCAACAAAATGATCAAAGGTTGTTATTGTTTGTTAATGGATTAAATCATTCTTACTTTCTCAGTCAGAATCTGTAACTATATAACTATATAAGATCCCTCTTCAGACCAAATTTGGAAAAAATCTGTTTCATCTTCAGCCATACTATTTTCTTCAATACCAAAGGCTCATCATCAAACCTTAGTTAACAGTTTCACCTACAAACTCTTTCCTTTGGAGAGGTACATTAGTTGGATACTAAGTTAAGAGTTAAGTAGTTTATTTATACCGATATTTTGCCATTTAAATTTCAAAGATTCAATGTCATAAAAATGTTAGAGCTTCATGTCTTGCATTGAATCATTAATTTCCCTTAAATAGTTTTATGAGTGCACAGAGCTGGCAGATTTTCTTTCTTCTATTGCGGGTAGTAAATCTTCCTCCTCCCCTTCGCCCTCTCCTAGCAGTCCAAATGATTTGAAAACTTTGTGTTGCCGTGTTGTTCGAAGTTTCTTTAGATCACCGGAGTATTGTTGCTCCCTAATCAACTGTCGTCGCTGATCCTCGAGTTCTTGCTTGTGCTCCTGCAATGCTCGTGTTTTATGTATCAATTCTAAAAGTTCTTTTCGGAGCTGTCGGTTTTCCAGTTTGATTTTGTTGGTATGATCTGTGAGACACATGATCGCTTCCTGCAATGGTAAAAACAAATTGTGTGGGCAATTTGAACAGAACAATAAGAGGTAGTACCTGTTACAGTATGTATGTTACACATGTCGTCTCATACCAAACTAGATAAGCACCAGTGACCATACAGCATGCACTGCTTACTGTCTGTTTACTTGTTAATGTACAGATAGTTAACATGAATACATGTTGTGGTTAGAACACACCTCTCTTTCTTTATTTATTCCCCATAACCTCTGTGTACCCACAACAGTAGGAATCAGCCATGTACAGCGAACCCACATAATATTACAGTGCCATCATTACTCTTTATCCATAATCGTTTTACTAAATAATCCTGCTACTTAAATCATTTGATTATAAACTCTTAAACATGACCTTTTTGTAGGGTTACATGACTAATCAAAACTTGAAAGAAATAGCAGATTTAAATCATAAGTCATTTATAATTCCATTTGATTTATGCTGTTTGGTAGAGATCATCATTTAAAAGAAGGTACAGTCAAACTTGTGTTTAGAGGCCAGCCTATGGGACAATGTAAATTGGCTGTTTAAGACAGGTTGGCTGCTTAACACAAATTGATTTACACTATAAATCAAACAATGGAACTTGCTGAAGTGGCTGTTTAAGGCAGGTTGGCTGCTTAAAAGGGTGGCTGCTTAACACAAGTTAGACTGCACTATTCATCATAAGTCACAGTTTATCAAGAAGCTATCTGCAGCAGATGCATTCACACAATAAGTTAAAGAAGTAAATGGTACTAGCTGTTTGCAGAAGCCAAACTATTGTTTGAATAGCAGAAATTCTTCATATGCATAATGATTTATTTCAATAACAATTTGAGAATACTTCCTCCATCTTATCATGTTAAATTGTTACCTAAACATAATTTCCTGATTTGGTAATAAAAACGCTTTCCATTTGATAATTAAGAATAGTTGAAAGCAATTAAGATATAACTTAAATATTTTGGCATTTAATGATAATAAACTTCAATAATTAATTAATATGTGGTGACAAGTAAATATTGAACTCTTTCTACTTCATTAACTTATAGAGGTTTTTTCTTCCTTTTTTATAGTCCTTACGTTCCAATGTCAACAAATTTTCCCGAAAGGGTTCCTGTTAGATCATTCTTTCATGTTTTGCCTTATACATTTTATATACCACAATTACAGCAGAAATTGTCATCATGAACAATTCTCCTTTCATCCCATTGATCTCGATGTGTAAAAAAGCAATAACACAATTGTAAATCAATACTGTACCATACAATCATTGTTGTTAACATCATCTACTACAAATTATACAGAATATAGAGAATATTAAGTTAGTGACGTTTATGGGTTAAGTTTTTCGGGCAAGGCATAGGAATTTATAGGGTGAGCCAAAGGCGAACCAAATAAATACCGAAGCCAAGCCCGAAAAACTTAACCCATTAACGTCACTAACCTAATATTCTGTTTATCCCGTTACATACCTTTTGAATACCTTATTTTAATTTCAACAAAACAACAGAAAAACAGTTTTTATAAAAACGCAAATGAGTATGCGTGAACAAACATGAAGAGTAGTCATGAGACAAATCGTGATGTCAGCGAGTGACGTCACACGATGAAATATGACGTCACACTGTATTCTCTGTCTATGGTAGATTGGATAAATCTTGATAAGGCATATAGATAGGGTCGATCGAAAAGGTATTATATAATATGGCCTGAGAGTGTTAATTGTGGAGGATATAACATGTGTTTATTTTGTGTAAAAAAGTAATAAAACCTGAGATTTGTCTCTGTGACGTATATTTCCCTAACTAATCTAAATATAGAATTGTTCTTAAGTGCAATGAAGCAACAAATAGTTTTGAGTAATACCATTGATTTCTTTAAATTTAGTGATCATCCAATGATGATTTGTAACTTGAAACATTAGATGGACCAAACAGTATCGTTTTACTTCATAGATTTTAACTCCGATGGGCTAGTTTTTGCGTCATTTGATCATATATGCAAATGAAGCAGGTCACGTGTCAACTAACAGTGAATCACTTAGTTTTCACGGCACCCCTTTTCACGTCACCTTTTGCACCACGTAACGGGATAAATTTAGTTATAGATTCACCAGGTGATCAGCAACATTGCAGCTTACTTTAACCATGGCTTTTTAACATGATCCTGTACAAATAATCGTGAACAGGACCATGCATTGTTCAGTTAATCAGCGAAAAATTACCTTGTTTGCCTTTCGTTCAAGGGTGGCTATTTTGTTCTCTGAATCCTGCTGATATTCTCTCTTATCCCTGAGGAACTGAGACTTGAGTTGTTGGATGGTTTCGGAGTGCTTGGATCTCAGTCTCATTACCTCCTTCTCCAGGTTCTTTATACTGGTCAACTGCTCTGTTTGAAGTTGCTGAAGGAGTGAAAAGTAAAATCAACATTGATGTTCTTACTCTTCATTTGAGATAAATCTAAAGTCTTCTAAAAAAAATGCTTGATATGGGCAAATTCTCCTTGTGTCACAAATATTCTAAAAGGGTTACATTCAAGGCAAAAATATAACAACCTATTGGTAATACAATATTAGCCAATGGTCATCCTCTAAGTAAAATTAATTTAGACTACACAGTTTTTCCATTAATGAGTGATGAAAAAAACTGAAATAAGCTCCTTCTTTGTAAAGACCAGTTTCAGTGAAAAAATGACAGAAAATTACAAGATTCTGCCTAAAAATCGTTATTCTGTTGTAAAAATAAAGGAAAACCTGAGTTATCTTATTAATACAAAATACATTTCCGTTATGTGACATTGCATAAGGATAGGTCGAAACAGCAGCAGATTGAATCCTTCACACTGAGCGTGTGAAAAATGAACGACTCTCTATTGAATGGAAATATAGGTATTTATAAGAGAATACCATAACTAACTATTTAGTACTTGTATAAGTTTTATTGAATGTAAAATCAAAACAATTATGACACATGAAATGCCAAAATGTGTTTGCATAGATATTTCTTTTTTTTACAATATCCAGTGAGTTTACATTGAATGTGAAACAACATAAGTATAAACTACACAAATATTACCAAGTCAACTATCAAAAGAAGTGGTTTGGGCTGGAAAAAAAGTGAATTGAAGTCAGCAAATATGTTAAATGGATCTGCTAAGTAAACCTATCTTTTCTCTGTGACAGCTTAGTATTGGAACAATCACTGTCCTTTTACCATATACATTCGTATTTGTGAAACAATGCAAATATCTAAACATCTTTAAAGCATGTGAGTCTTTTGAAATGAGACGTTAAGAGGTGTTTTCTCATTATGACCATTAGCGTGTTAAATCGATAGTCCTCACATACTACACAATATTCTTTCAACTCTCTGCTTTCACAAATGAACATTATTGACCAGTTGGAAGATACAATTAAATCATGTGGCATCATATTCACTATAAATTAGCAGTTTGGTAAAAGGACTTTCAACCTATCTTTTTAGCTTACTTGTCTTAATTAGATTTGAGTGATATGTCCATTTGTGAGTATAACCAAGAGTGATTAATCTAAGTTGTGAGAGCTCGTTTCACACTTGATGTAAAACAAATAAATAGGTTCAACCCTTTCCAAAATAATAACGACATTTGACCACTTTGTTGCAGACGACTTTGGAAAACATTGTGGGAAAAGAAGAAATTGCTTGTGACGAGCAATTTTTCCTTTTCCCACAATGTTTTCTGCCCTATCAAAAGACTATTTTACAATTTCATCACATTTTAAATGTCGTCTGCAAACTCTTTCAATTTGGGACGGTCGAAATCTTGTTGTTTTATACACAAGAGCTGAGACAAGCATCCAAGAAGATTGTCCCGAGGGTCCCGGGTTCGAATCCCCGTTAAGAGAGGTGAGAATTGCCGGGGCTAACCCACAACTCGGCACAAGTACTAGTGCAGTATCCAGGAAGCAGTCATCGAGAGTGAATTAAATAAGCTTCAAGCTTCCATCACAATCGATGTAAAATAAATAAGTTTAAACTAAGAAGAACATTCAACCTATCCACAAGTCTGCAGGGGGACTTCTGAATGAAGTAATAAATATACAAGTTCTACCATACCTTGAATGAACTAAGTTCACTTAGCTCCTGAGATGTCTTTGTCAATAAATTTTGCTTCTCTAGTAGTAGGTCTTTCAGTGCTAAAATAGAGAAAAACTGTCTGAAAAAGCTATTGTCACATGAAAAATAAGTATGTTCATGTATACAGATTTTTGTTTTGTTAGAATACTTCTGATTTTTACAAACCAGATATGCAGATTTTCCTGCATGTCTTTGATGCTTTGGTTATTGGTTTAAAAGACTTCAGCAACAATGTCCATTGAAATGGTAAGGGTATTCAAAGGAAGAGATCTAATACGGTCAATCTTGTTTTAAACGACCACTCATAAACAGTCCACAAAAGGTTATTTAGTCTGAGACAAACTTAATACACATCTTTCAGAAAAACTTCTCCTGAAGCATTTGTATTAAGTCATTTGTTGTCTTGAACACCGCAGTTATTTTTCCGTTACTATAGTAGCTTAAAACAAGAAGGGCTGTAATGGGGAAATATCTTTCACCTGTGCAGTGACATAAGGGTATAATATATGCTGATATCTAGAAGACACAGATGTAATACCTGTACCAGGTGCAAAGACTAAATAAAAAAGGTACTATGTCATATGATGACTTTGCTCTATGGAACTAGTAGATAATGGATAATGAATTTGAAGCGCATGGCAGTTTCAGGTATAAGATAGGATAGGTAATGATTCAGATCCAGGGATGTATATGTAACTGTAAAATGTTGAAAACAGCCTTAAATCAAATACAAACAAACTTCTCACTTTTCTCTTGGTCATTAAACTCTTCCTCCATTATTTCCTTTTGCAGTTCAATGTTTCTGATCTCTTGTTTGTTATGATCACTCAGTGTTATAATTGTAGTCTGACGTTTGGTGGTCTTTTTCTCCATGTAGCCCATGTATTCATGCTGAAATAAAAATATAATTGTGGTATCAGATAAAGACACCAATATCCCTTGATTAATAAACCATGTAAAGTTAAAATGTCAGATGATGTTGACATTTGAAATAAAAACCTCCTTGTTCATCTTGGTGAAGTTTAAAGCTACATGTTTTTGATCCTATTACATCACATAGATCTATATAAGATTTTCTAAATGAAGTAAGAAAATAATTATCCTATGAAATATTTTTTTAATTCAATATGAGAGTTTGTGACTAAACAAACTGAAATCAACAGCAGACATTAAATATTGAGATTATACATTTTCTTTATAACATTGCATACTAATTTTCCAACAAAAGGGTATATTTCCAATTACATGTATAAATAATTTATCCTTTTTTCACAGTGGTTTTTAAAGGCTCTTAAAACAGATGCATTTAAGTGAGGTATAACTGATTCAAGCAGTAAAAAAAACATGTGAACTTCATCTTTTGAATGTGACTCTTCACTTAGCACGGTTTCATACGAAAATTCTAAAAAAAAAATACCTCCCTACATTTTGCTTAATTACTCTTCTATACCAAGACTATTTATTGAAATGTGTTTGATATATTGAATATGTCACAAAAGCTTTAATATATGTTATAAAAACAACTTACACTTTCTACTCTGACTTTCTGAGCCTCTTGCTGTAACCATTCATTCTCTTTTCGACTGATATAAAATTAAGGTGAATAAAGTTAGCTTTACACATAGTGCAAAGGCAAATTAAAAATGAAAAATCATCGCAAGAAAGCAGGGGAAAGTAATAAAGCTTTTAGGTTACCTATATCAACTTTTAAGTATAAATTCGATTTTGAATACTTTTTAATGCAAATGGTTTAACATATTAATTGCCCTAAGCATTTGCAAATCTGGTTTATATATTTTTTCTTAATCATAAAACAAGATTACAAAGTTAACAATGACAGTTCTGTAACAGAGTGTATTGAAGGGTTTAGTGCATAGTGAGTGCTCTACATTTGTGACAACCTTACAGTCTTGCATTGAACCCTTGAGATGTCTCTGTTGTCACAACATTCTCAAAAGATATATGGGCCACGTCACGCGAAAAGGGGCACTCGGACATAGCAAACAGTGTAGCCCCAGACCAGCCGCGACATCACTGACGTGGCGGCTGGTCTGGGGCTACACTGTTTGCTATCTTAGAGGACATCCAGTTATACCTTTAGATAAATACAAATGATAACTTTCGTGACTAGATGCTGGAATGATAGCACTAAGATAGAGCTGAGTTAGCGCTTTTTTAATATGTCCGAGAGCCCCGTTTAGCGTGACGCGGCCCATATTGGCTCTGTGATAGGAAATGCTACTGATTTTTTATCTCATGCAAAAGTAATGTAAAGGATACAGGTCTTCAACATTTTTCTTGGCATTGTTCAATTCATCTGTGACTTTAGCTAGCCTGAAAAAAAAATCATAGTTGAGCACAGTGAGCGTAGTCTTAACAATAGATCAAGTTTAGCATTATCAAATGTATACTTGCATAATGTTGATTGTGAGAAAGATATTTGATACTTAGGATGGATGCCTCATCTTTAAATGCACATCAAAGGAGAGGAGTACAAATAAATTACTGAACAAATGTATGGAGTTCTTTTATTATTTTCATAAAAGTCATGACAATTAATTTACGAATGTATTGAGACCCTATTAAAGAGACTCCTTTAACATAAGTTATTTTGTGCTTGAAAAATAGTAGTCTCCAATTCAATCATGTTCATCAACAACCTCTTTGTTTACATATTCAAAATAACGAATTCTGATTGGTCGGTTCAAACATTTGTGTATCAACTGTCAAGGTCAGGGGTGAAGATTCACACAATCAAACTGGTCAATCTGGGTTAATTCTTGTTGGCTTTCATGTTTAAGTTGTGCTGATAGGTTTCTTTGGTGATAACTATTTGAATCTGACCAAAAGTTAACCAATTAACATAGTTTGATATAGCATTAATCTCCTTTTATGTGTCTTTAAATGCAATCTTGATCACTAGGCATTTGGACCAAAATCACCATATTTGTAACATCATGGTTGCCTTTATGAGAGTCATTAATGTAGTATTGAAGACATGGCTGCAGAACATTTATAACATTTATGTGTTTGTGGCAAACAAAATAGTCTACAACCTCTAAAGTCATACTTTGTGAGCTAGGGCACATCCCATCCTAATATGATAGAGATAAAATAAAGTTGTTTAGAGCATATGAGTTGCTGCAATTCTCTATCTGTTTAGGTTAAATAAATTTAGCTTTCTATCTATCAATGTGAACTGACTACCCCCTTTTTAGTATAACAGTCAGAAAATGGTTAATCTTTTCAGATATATGATTCCTGGAGATATAACCACAGTGATAATTTTTTGCCCCAAAAATATCCTAAAATTTCCTAAAAACTCATTACTTTTATTCATTTTAATCATTTTTCTATAGAAAAAAACATTGATTTTTAAGTTTTGGTCCAAAAAACCCATTGATTTAATTAAGAAAAAAATGAAAAAAAATCACTGTAACCAGTACTCATACTGTATATATGGATTATTGAAAGGTCGCATAGTGGAGTAAGTATAAATTTTTAAGTATAGATTTTCAATAAAGTATGTTTCCTTAGGAACGTAATGTATACAGCACATATCCCTTTTCAAGTGAACAGAATGACAGTCAGACAACGACCCCTGAACATCTCTTAGAGAAGAAGCATCATAATACGAACCAACAAACATTTACAATAACAAACAATGGACCTTTAAACTTTCCAAAATGCTTTAGAGCTTGTAGATGGAGGATCCTTTTGATATTGTAATGATCAATATCAGTTATCAACAATACTTGTTTAAGTAAGCGTTTTCAAGAATATCTCAAAATGAATCATAAACAGTCGAACGTTAGGTATGTCCGGGTACTATGACACTTATAACAACAACTTTTTATTATTTGTCTTTTGGTTGACTTACTCTTGAATCAAAAGATTTTCTTGGTCGCTCGGTTCGGCATTTGCACCATCCCCAACTCCGCCCCCATCTTCACCACCTTTCTTTCCTTTTTTGCCTTTCTTTCCCTTCTTCCCCTTCCCCTTCTTCTTTGGAGGCATCTCGCACCTGTATATAAATGGCGTCCTACGTTGTCAATGGATACAGGGAAGTTAAATTGTCGATCTTTTTCAGCTTTCTTTGAAAAGCTGCTTTTCTCAGAAACTATTAGCAACCAATTATAAATTTGATTTAGTTTGTATTTCAAGTAAGGGTTCTGATTTTAAGATATGTTTGATAAGAAATAGATCCATTATATTTTAAGATTCCTTGCTGAGTTGTCGTTCGTTCCTATCTTCATAAGCCTAATCCTACGAACGGTAACTGTGGTATTATGGTAGATTTATGCGAACCCCACTTTTAAACTAAACATTAAGGACATGTTCTACAGTTTTATAAGAATATAATCCTTTCATAGAATTTTATAAAGTTTTGATATTTAAAATTATATTGTGAATTCAAAAATGAAAAGAAAAATGCAGGTCGACGAGTTAGTTTTCTCGTAAAATGACAGTTTCCATGGTAACCGTTTGGGGCAAAAATGTCAAAATGACCATACCATCTTTAAAAGCAATAACATTATTTCTGGAAGGTTTATTAACAGGAAAAATATGAATTCATACATTCAATACCATATAATCAAATGCAATTTCGAATTTATTACAATCTGGACACTTTTTGTTATCCGAATCAGTTTTTGAAGTTTTTGTATTCATCAAAAAGCAATGAAAATTGATATTACAAATAAATGAAGATATTTAAAAATTCCTTTCATAGAATTTTCTTATTTTTCAGTATGTGAAGTAAAATTTAATTTTGATATACAAAATGCAAAAAAAGTATATGTTGACAAATTACTTTTTCTGTAAAATGACAGATTCCATGGTAACCGTATTTGAAAAACATTTATCAAAACGATTAAAATAACTTTAAACTTGAAAAATAGAAGCTGGGGGCTTCGTATGCATGAGAGAGATATATAATGATGTTAATAACCTTTTAAAGTAGTATGGAAAATATGATTATTAAGGGAAAAAATTGCATATATAGTAAATTTCATCCGAATAAAAGTTTATCCGACTACTATGCAAGTAGCTCTTCGGTAACAGACTATTATCTCCCTTGGAAGCGCAGATGAAGTGCGCAGATAAAATTACCGAGAACGTCCTTAATTATCTAATAACCAAGCGTTGGTCGGTAGGAAATGTGGAACTAAACTAAGATTACTTTACTTTCCCCGGGGAGTGATTTTTAGCATTTGATAAGATCAGGGAGATGGTGTTTTACTTTTTGCTTTCCTTTTCCTTCCTTTGACTATCAAGCTAATTTCTTTCTTTCCTATCATTTCTTTTCTGTCTACGACCAGAGACATAGATAATCTATGTCTCTGCTACGACCAAGTAACCACCCGTCACATTATAGTCAAGATTGACTGCGATGACGTAACATGAAGAAGCATATGTAGAGTTGCTAAGATTTGGTGGCATTTGTGATTACTAATTTTTATATATGATAACGTCCAAAGATATATATATACCCTGGTCATCTTTACATTGGGCGCACATGTGAATGCTTTGCTTTCGAAAATGAAGATATAAGTTAACTTATGATAACGCCTTTACCATAAATGTTAAACAGAACTTACATGCGTATATGTACACATAATTATAATGTACGCATTCATCGCATTTTAAGCTACTTGATAAATCATACAGATGACCAGTTTAGCTGCACACATAGCCTACATGTGTTTTAGGAAACTCTAGACTATTATTCATTCGATTTTACGAGCATAAACTTCTCTTCATCACCAATTTTAGTAGACATTTCCCGAATGTTGTCTGGTTGGAGATAAATCAGCAAAGCTACCACGATACCGGAGTTGGCCTCATAGATATCTCAGTCAAACGAAGTCCGCGTGATCCAGACGTAAATGTTTCATTCTGAAAACATATGTTCTGGAGCTGTTTCTACCCGCAACTGTCTACGCACCAAACTGACACTTACACGTGTGCCATCGCATAAAGTTAAAAAATAAGTTATTGTGTATGAAAAGGTATCTCGAAATCAGAATATTCCAATATGGCAAATTGGTGGGCGACAGTGGTTCCGTGGTATAGCGTCGGCTTCTGATACCGATGGTCATGTGTTCGATATTCAGAATAATGGCAGTAACGTTAAGTGTTTGTTAAGCCTTTGCATCGCAATATTTCCACAATCTATCCGAAGAAGAGATCTTATTTTAAAAACAGTTTAAATCCCAATCTATGTAATAGTCACTTTAACGCTTCATATCCGGTGCACCGATAACTCGGGTGCTCAAAGCTACGTCTGAATCACACCGGGCTAGACAAGCGCAGATGTGGCGCCCGATCAGGCTGAATAGAGAGAGCACAAGTTCTTATCCTCGGCTATAATACAAAAGTAAGATTCCAAAGCACAGTTGTAAGCAAGTATTATTTCGTTCTTCTGGGGTAGGAAACTTTTGTCATGGGTTGTGATAAGGTGATTATGTTGGCATACTTTGTTAAATGTTGATCGATACCATTATAGGCCCCTCTCAAATTGTGTGCATGCCAGACATTCCATTACCAGAACGAGGCTAGGTGAGCAAACACACTGCTCCTACTGACCAGTGTATAATGGCTACATTCAAGTTTAGCGCTAGGCCTTGTTGTGTACCGGGCTGTGTTTCTGATGATAGATATGATCAGCACATTACTTTTCATAACATTCCCAAAAAGGAACAATTTAGAAAACAATGGATTATAAAGATAAGAAGAGAAGAAGGACCCCTTTTTAAGGTAAGACTCTTTATTGCTATTCAGGTGTAAGGAGTATTCCTTGCACATTTATAACAGAAACAATTAGCGGAAAGTTTGTTTATTAAGCAGATACAATTAATATGTGTTTTAATGTAAATAATCATTGACCATATATATATATCAAAGTCATGATTAAAACCTGGTATTACACTTCTTGAAATACAGATCAAGTGCTAGTTATCTAATACCGTATTTATCCCAATTAACACTTTCAGATAACAGATTATACTGTTGTATGCTCCAACCACTTTGAGAAGCAAGATTATAAATGGACACCTCTTAGAAAAACTCTTAAGCCAAGAACTATACCCTCTGTTTTCAACTGGACTCCCCAAAAAGAACCAAGAAGACTCCTGAAGAGGAAACTGTTAGCCCCAAGTTTGGAGTTAGTCCAGCAATCAGCAAATAGGTGAGTTCGGTCTCATAATGTCACATTGTATTTACATATATGACAATATTACAATTACACAGCCGGTAAAGACATGCAACATTGAAATTCATTTAAAAAAGAAATAAAAAAAATATACAGTTCCCCAAAACATTTTTTATCATTTTCAATTGCAGAGATGTTGAGTCTCCAGAAACAGAATGCGTCATGACAGCCCAGACTCTATGGAAACAGACAAAACAGAATAAGTAAATTATAATGAACTTTATGAACAAAAGCAGAAGGAATGTGAAGACCCAAAGCAACAAATTGCTTTTGACAGATTTGGATTAATAAGATTTTCAAAAGGCAACACTTTAATCAGTTTTTATACAGGTTTCAATTTATATTCTACATTCATTGCATTTCTAATTGCATCAAGCCAACTGCTCAAAATATACAAAGTGCATATTATAAGAGAAGTGATACTGTTACTCTTGTTGGAAGAAAGAGATCTATGTTGCTTATAGATGAATGTTTTATTTTTCTGTGCAGACTGAGGGCAGGTTGACTTGAACAAGACTTGGCTGTCCGTTTCAATTGTTCTGTAGCTAAGCAACACATCTAGGCTTTCCACCGAAGCAAATTGAACCTGGAAATACAGTAAGCAGTAACAAGAGTAATGATAATCAAAAACATAAATGACAAGAAAGATAATAAGACATTGTAGAGGCGTACATGTTAAGAATTTCTATTTAGGTGTTATATGGCTGACAATGCATTTTGGCATACTGCATGTAGAAGCTGTTTGGATCAAGATTATGCGAAAGTTGAACTGTAATTATGTATTTAGTAAATGTATAAATGATCTATATGGTTGAAATAAGTATCTTTTGTTTAAATAAATGTAATTAAATTCACTTACAGTCATTCGACTTGGTGTTTCATTCTTTTTCTGTGAATGGTAGCATTTCCCTGTTACAGTTGACTTGTCCTCATTCATGTTTACTGAAATGTTCAAAAACTTTATTAAGACAAATACGGTAATTCTTGTGTGGGGGAGTCTGCATTCCTTGCTAATTAATTTACGACAAGGTCAACGTGGGGTCAGTCAGAGGCTTGTATTGGATACAGATAAGCCCTCATGAACTTACACATAAAGTATTTAGATTTCGGACAGATAAAAGTTATTAATACTTTATGGCCCCAGTGGAACCAGTATTCTCACTACAGGTGGTGTTGTAATAAATTACATCACATGGGCAAACACTGGTTGTATAGTACAAAATATACACAAGATATGTGTTGAATTGAAACCGAAAATATGTTATAGTAGATATCTAAAAGCAACTAAACTGCTTACCTGTCAATTCATGGATGTTGTTTTCACTAAAATATTTAAATCCTCAGTCAATTGATTTTGTTCCTGATGACTTTTTATGACATTTTATGTAACATTCAACCGAAGCAAAGGTTAACGATGGTATTAAATCCATATCTCTGGAACTATAGTCAGCCATGTCTGTAGTGTAAACAACGCGTGTTTGTTCACCGGGCCTCGTTCTGGGAAATCTATTAATATTCATGAGGTTAAATTAAGAAGGGTCTATTGTCTTCCCGAAACTCATATTAACAATGACATAAGCGTAACTTCTAGGAAGAAGGTACTCATATACTTCATCATTCATTAGCGAAAAAACAAACGTTACTTAACGTTGTAGTAATACTGGCAAGAATAACTTTGCTAAAATAGTAATAATGAAGTAATGATGCTGATGGTGGTTGCATTGATGATGGAAATGCATGTTGATATCATTTTAATTTTAGCGCAATATTGAAAGGATGGTTTAACTCAACTTCTACTTTGATCGACTCTTATCATCACTTTTTTGAACCGGAAAGTAAATTGTACTCGACGAAATTTGATATTTAAGTTTAACCATGAATCGGTGCAGTTATCTATGCGTGTGCTTGATATTTTTCACTAGGGAAATTATCGTAGTTGATTTGAGAGGTAAGTAAACAACTCGTATTCATAGCGTATGTCTGTGTGTATGTGTGTCTGTATGTTTTTATTTCCCTGTATGTGTCTGTTTGTCTATATGTCTCTCTGGGTGTGTCTGTCTGTGTACCTGTCGGCTTTTTCTCCGACCGTCTACCCGAAAATCAACAATGTTTATGAAGATTTTGACCGCCCGACGTTAGTCCAACGAAAGATTTTATATCTCTTATTTCCCCAAAATCGGTACGAGGTACAGACACATCCGTTTAACAACAAAAATGAATCAGTCGGTTATTTTGGTATTGGTTACGATACGCACAAAGAAAAAAGGAAAAGAAAACATGAAACGATTTATGTTGTAAAATCCCGAATAGGAAGAGTATTTCGAACCACTTTGACAAAAATACCAAAACAGGGTAGAAATGTTTGGGGGGTAAATTTTAAATAATTGTCTGATTCAAAAGGATTCAAAATTGTGTTAATATTTGGATCGAATTAAAATGACCCGAGTCTATCTTTGTTGGTTACGTTGTTTTGCCAAAGCAATGTTAGTACGTCAATAACTTCACAATAGTGCTCGTGGTCGGTACAGGTAAAAGAGTAGCGTCTGACGGATACCATAACGAGAGAATTGGATATAACTCCCTTTGAGATATTCGTTTAAAACCAGGGTGGCACAACAAGAAAATACTCACGATGAACTATTTCTCCTTTTGCCACAATGATTTCCTGTATCATCTGCCTGAGCGATTGCACAAATACATTATCAGTATGAAAATGGAGGGATGCATACAGATTAATGTATATATAATAGTTTTTTCATTTCCGTTGTGTATGCGGTGGTGGATGTAAACATTTTACCTTTTAAAAATCTTCCAAAACAAGTTTTACTGTCACTTTCACCTCGTTCTTCCGTCATATGATAACACGATTGTTAGTTAGCTTAAAGTACGTAAAATGGCAAGATTCAATACGCATTAATGCCCGAAGATGGCTTGTTTGAGGATTTCTAAGAAGGATTTAGAAAAAGTCTAAACTACGCTTTTTACTATCGATAATCAATGAAAGTCAATATTACGAATACTTGTTTTTTTTCACTAACTATGTACATGTGTTATTCCATAGATGGAGTATTTTGTTTCAAAATACTTTGTACCTCAAATAATGTTTAAGACTTATATATACGAAAAACATTATATGGCACAATACAACTAAACTTTCCAAAGTCTCAAATCTTTGTTGTCTACATAGGATTAAAGTCATCTCCATGAAATGGAATATTGGGCGAATCATAGCTCATGAAGTTTGTAAATGCTTCCAAAAACATTTCGTTAAACAAATCGTAGAGTCATTGCATATATGGAATACATTAATCAAGAGGAATAATGTTTAAGCCGGTGTGTTTTGAGAAACTATATCTCGTTCGTAGAAAATGTACACCCCCCTCCCCCCTCCCTTTCATTCCGAGGCATTTGTTAAATGTAATTTTAAATAGGTAATACCATAATTAAAAAGAACAATATTTAGGTCAATGTATTTCTAGTAACTACATATCTCGTTCGTAGAAAATGTGTTCTCATTTCGTACTTTAAATAGGTAATACCATAATTAAAAAGGACAATATTTAGGTCAGTGTATTTCTAGTAACTACATATCTCGTTCGTAGAAAATGTACCCCCCACCCCCAACACTCCCCGGCATGTGTCAAATCTAATTTTGGACGAATAAACACCCACGAAAATTGTTCTCTTTTAATTTGAATACGTCATACCGTATCAATTAAGAGAAATAATATTGGGTCAGTATATTTATATATTTATAGTAATTACGTGTCATTCCTAGAAACCACCTACCTCCCACGTTTGACACACTTTAACGTACAGATTATCTTACCTTCTTTCCCTTTGTTATATTTAATGGCGCTTTGATGTCATAAGACAAATACTCATGCCAAAAAACTGCGGTAAATATTGACCTTTAATAGTTTTAATGCAAATGCTTATATCACGCTCAAAATGTTATGTAAACTTAAAAAAATGACACACACAAGGAAGCTCTTTTCAACTACTAGTAAAATAGCCATTAATGTCATGGGGCCCGTTTTACTAAACAACTTACGGAAAATGTTTGCGTAAGTCATAATTGATAAACATGGATAGTATCTTCAATGAAAGTATAATGTTGCAATGCGGCACTTCATTGGAAGCGTCTCGGAGATAAATAAAAAATGTTTTTGTTGCTTTTGTTATCTTTGTTATGACACTTTTTTTCTTCCCTTTGTGATAAGCTTGTACAGAAATAAAAAAACGCACATATTTTATTCGACGCAAATAAGAATTATAAACTTCGTTATCTAAATCACAACAACATATCGATCGGATGAGAATATCTTGCATATTCTTCGTTACAAACTTTATTTGTAAATAAAAAAGAAAGACCACTGGCAAAAAAAGTTTGACCAAAGAGCAAAGACTATGTTTTGAGTCAAACGTTTTTGAGTAGCGTTTGAGTCAAAATATCAGCTTTGCTCTTTGGTAAGATTTCTTTTTTTTATCATTAATTTCTCACCATTCACCACAGATGCGATAAGTTAGCATCTGTGAGTCTCTGAACTTATTATGTGAAAACAAACATTAATTGATTTATAGACGGCTGTGATTAGACGGTGGCATGCGGCCATGAATAGGAAGCCACAGATGGTAAGACTATGAGGAAGCGAGCCATGATAAGGGACAACTATTTTGGAAATATTTTCTATTAAACGCATGCATGCACCAATCATTTTTCATTGATAAGTGAGCATTTCTACCATTATGGTGAAATGGAAACTGGTTTGTGATGAAGAACATTTGCTTCTACCACACACAACCCATTTTATTTTTATCAAACAAATGTGCCTATAAGTTTTCAACATTCACCGGTGACCTCTTCTATGAACGACTCCAATAACCCATACACAATTTAATGTTAATTTATACATTCACTTCAGGTCACACCGTTATATGGGGATTGATTCATGGTTGGTATTTGAAAGTCAGTTTCATGACATTTACAAGTTGTACTGGTATTGACAAAGGAACAAAGTAGAATGAAATGAAGAGCGATGTTATTAGAAAACAATTTAAAAGATCCTTCATAACAAACAATACAAACTATCAAATTCTTCAAATATATGAATCAATACATTGTTTCCGTAGATAACTAAATTTCAGAACTAAATTTCAGACTTCTGTTGAGAGTGGAAATGGTCAACAAACTATAAAATGAAATGAAAATTTTCACTAATACTATTGGATAGAAATCAGAATGAAAATGATGACTTGCTCTTGGGAGTTATTAATCAATTTATAACAGTTGTTCCTTAGGTTTTCTGCAGTATTTACGGTAAAGTGCGATATTGGTTGGAAAGGAAATATAGTATCGCTCTTGTACAAGGATCATCAAAATGAATGATGGTCAGGGACTGGATCATCTTGACACAGGACAGAACCTTACACGAATATCTTAATCATTGCAACGTGTTCCATTTTGGTAAATACAAGATTACGGATGTATTCGTGTCCATTCTTTCCTTCAGGCGACATCATAAAGTACGTGACGGTGAAAACAGAAACGATCCGGTTGTCTTGTCCTTCAAAGCACGTTTTGTTCAATCCGCAACTTTTCGGTGGAACTTTCAACGATGATGGGACGAACTGTTCTGGAAAATCGCCCGAAATAAAAAAACGAATCGACGTTTGCCATTTTCGGAAAAACTGCGAACTTGAAATCCGCAAAACAGATACTGTTGTAAGCAATGGAAGGAAGGAGAGCATCGAGTTCGTTAGAATTCTGCAGCCATTTTGTATACCGAAAGGTGTGTACATTGATGTTATACATCCATTTTCCGCTCTATCGACGATTTAGTATGAAATGGGACAAGAAGATATTATGATTGAAAACATTTTACTCCAAACAAACATACTTGTACTTGATCAAGTTTTCTTTTGTAACAAATATATCTGCAATTATCACTCAATAAGGTGTTTTTCCATGGACATTTTAACCATTTTTTTACCAACACCCCTAAAACGTTCTTTTTTTGGTCGCACTTTAGGGAACAGTTGCGACAAAAAAAACACGAAGAAACTTCATTTTCACACCCATATTTTGTGAACACCATTGAGACCAAATGACAACTGCTTTATTATGACCAATCTATCTTTTTGTCAAAGCTATCATCTAAACATATTCACAACTGATGAGTCAAAGTGAGGCAATGTGAAGGACATGATTAAGTCAACATCTGCATCCGCAACTGCAGATGTTATTTTGACAGCATGATGACAAAAATAAAAACAAAACAATGAAGAGTCACCACTATGTTCAAAATTATTGATACAAAAGATAAAGGTAATGGTTTTGTTTATAAATCGTAGTGTCACCCCTCGTGAAAGGGCGAGCTAGTTCGGCTTGTGAGACCCTTATCACTGATTGTAACAAGTACAACGTACCTCCCTATTTCTATCATCATACCAGGCGCCAAGCGGTAACCATTAATCTAACGAGATCGCGGCTCACAAGCCAGCTATTTTGAAACAAGTCCCACGAGAAACATTTTCTGAAGGAACGCCTCCCGTGGGGCTCGAGCGTTCGACCACTTAACCAATAGCCCAAGGCGAAGGATGTTTATTACTTTATCATTTTCAGAAAAACTTTGAATGTGTTAACATTGAGAACAAATGCAGATTAATTAACAAAAGGAACTTGATTGTTTGAATCAAAACTCTTTAATGAAAATATTTTCTTGCCACATATCAAGTACTGTGTTCTGCATAACAGAAAACAATTTTTAAAGCCTCAACGATTTGGGACCTTTTTATTTCTTCAAATGAATCGCTGTCATTTAAACTTTGGAAAGAATAATATTCAAGCTTAGTGTAGTTTTAAAGCTACATGTACATAGGCGGCATAGTTTCACGAGTACTTTGCTATGGTTCTGAAGTGACTTACCAAAGGGCACTCATAGGCTGGTCGGGATCGAACCTAGGACCATCGTGATACAAGTCCGCCTACATAACCACTGGGTCACATAGGACATTATGATTGGTGTTTACTTTTCTTAAAAAAACGATACAAAAGTAAACGCAAGTCGGAAAATATTTTTTTCTTGTTAGAAGTTTCTAAAAAATGAGAAGGTATCCTACAACAATAGCGAAAGAAATAAGGCTTTTGACGCAGTTACACTCCAAAAAAAGAAAATTTTGTAATGATGTTCTCCTTTAAGATAAATCCAACATAAATCTAAATAACATAACTCTGTGAATATTACGTTATTTAGATATATTGTATTTCTTTCATCCAGACATAATAATAGATGTTGGGAGTAACCGAACAATTCGGTACACGAAGGCCCAGGGGATTATACGCAGTCACACCCGGTACCCCCAGCTGGCACGGAATGTACCCAAACACTCGATTATACGCATACCCATCCCGAAATCACACACCCTCTTCCTGACGTACCACGCCGGAAATGGACGACGCATGCGTGACGTCACACTCTTCAAAAGGGAGGGTGGAATGTTGACGAAATTACGTCTGAGGAGAAACAAAGTGGCGCGATTCAAATTCGAGGGACATGGTGTGAAGGAGCTTGTGGTCAAGACGAAATTTCGTAGGGGTGGGAAATCCCAGGGGTTTGTTATCCCCTTTTCAGGTTAGTTGCTTTATTCTAGAGCTTGTTGCTTTCATAGCGCGTTTTGTTCAGATATTTAGCTAAAACCGAAGCTAAATGTTATGCAATTGTCCAATAAAGAAAGATATTCGGCCTACTTACACATGCCACACGTAAATATACCATTATAGGTGGAAAGCTTGGTGCGTCATTGATAAACATCTAAATGAGAAGTCCTGGTTATATAGTATATCCTGGAAACAGAATCGATCGTGAGTAATCTAAGTTGTAAGAACTTGTTTCACAATCGATTTAAACAATAGGATTAAACAAAAGGAGGAAGAACACATGCGACGAAACGAAACAAGCTGCGTGGTAAAACATGGTCTTTATTGTTTATGTCGTGGTTCCAGTACATAACATGAGCAATGTTTACGTGTCTTCTGTTGTTTTCAACATGAACTTATCTTGTAGTTCATCACCAACAATGGGGAATGACTAAACAAAAGGTACAAAAGATACATGGGACTCGATTTCCATCTATGTTTTCGCATACTGCTTTATTCTCAAAATTCAAACGACGGTAAACAATGTTTTTTGATCAATTGCACGTTTAAAAGCGTTCGTTATCAACCATGACTTAGTGCTTATTGTCGAGGATAATACACGGAAGTTTAATGTCGCTCGCTGTCTTTTGATGATAAATGTGAAGTACTATCGCTGTATTGCATTGGGTCACGCAATAAAAGGGTGGGGGATAATATATTTCCTGGTCGGCCGAGTGTAGAGACCTCACATGCTGATACAATGACTCGTACATAGTCATAAAGGTTTTTTTTTTATCAAAACGTACATCTTGTACGCCCAAATATATTTGAATACGAAGTAAGGATATCTTGGTTTGTTGACATTTACAATGAAGAACAAAATAAGAGCTTATTGTAGACGTGATACGGTGAACTGACCACAGTCAGCAAACTGAAATAAATTAATAGATAAATAAATAAACAAATGAATGAATTAATAAATAAGCGAACGAACGAACGAATGACTGAATCAATCGATCAATCAATCAATCAATCAATCAATCAATCAATCAATCAATCAATCAATCAATCAATCAATCAATCAATCAATCAATCAATCAATCAATCAATCAATCTATCAATTAATGAATCAATGGGTAAATGATATTAAACATAATTGAATTAATAAGTTATCATCAAACCTCTCCAAGCGAATTTATTTTTATGTCGTCTGCTGCTTACCTGTAGACATTAGATATTTTAGTTTAAAAGGGTAATTTAAACAATCCTCGTCGTTAAACAAAATTCGTTTTTAGCATTCGTAATTGGTTAAAAACCTCTACCAAAACTGTTAAAAAGAGCAGTCAGAAAAAGATATTGTAAGGATTGAAGTTTCCAATAAAAAATCTGTAACTAAAATATTTCTAATGTCGTCGGCTGCTTACCTTTAGATTTTAGAGATTTTATAATCATTAAAGAGTTTAGAGGAACTATCCCATTAAATGTATTGTATGAGTAAAAAACGTTTGCGTCTCTTAGTGGTTTTATGGAAAACTCGGTTTTTTAAATCGTCACGAAGCTTCGTAATGCGGTTTTCTGCCGATCTTAGCAATTCCAATAATTTTGAATCACGGAAATAAGTTTTGTCGTTTTATCCACAATAAAAGGTTTTAGTTAAAAAAAGATTAAAACGTAAATCGATGGGACGGCCCTTTTAAATTTATCTTCCTGAAACACGCTTTATCTACGCGAAAAAGTCCGATTTGATTGGCAGACCGATGAAGGAAGTTTTTGAATAACAAAGATTTATTTCGACATCAGAAGTATTCTAGTGAAACCCTTCAAACTCTATCGAATCGGTCTATACCTTGAACACATATTGTACATGGTATATTGGCTAGCTATACTGGGGTCAGTACTATGTAATATACTATAGTACATTCTGTAAATACAATAGTAGTACTACCCCAGGGTAACTGTAGACATCTGTACTACAGGGTGGTTGGATTGTCTATAGCAGATTTTCGATTAAGAGACTAATGGTTTTTCAAGCCGGTTTTAGTCAGTAGTATCGGCGAGCATAGTTGTGTTTCGAGCCTATGCGAAAACGAGACCGCCTGACCTTCAACTCAGATTTGCTCAGGCTTTAGTGAACACCTTTCACCCTTTTATTATTTCGTACAAATTACGGAAAGTATCTAACCAACATGCGAACAAATAATATGACATTTCTTATACAAGTCGTTTAATATTAAACGAAAAGGTTTGTGTCTATTTGTAGAAAGAGAGAACATCATGTAAGCGTTTTACGTCAGGATCTATCATCTTCCTTATTGGTTTACCACCGATATACAATCCGGACTGGAGGCGGAAGTTAAGACAAATCTTTATCGAGCAAAATCTTCCGGGTTCATTATTTAATATGGCGAGTTCAACATTTCTTATCATGCATGGTTGTTTTAATCAACCCATTAAAACGGATTATTCATTTTTATCTTGGAAGGGGGTTTATTTAGTTACTGTTTATATGGAAATTATGCCCTTTAAATTCTTCGAATCAGTTTAAGTAGAAAAATAGGAAAGTGATAATTTGGTTACAGCTATAACTGCCTTAAACTGAAGCTTAAACTTACTATGCCGTTTGTTAATCTCTAAACGAACATACGCGTAGAATCATACCTACGCCGCCCATGAAATAGTTGATACTAATTTTGAGCGCAAAGAACGAGTAAAATACAGTCAAGCGTTTTACTCTAAATAATGAGAATTATGGCTTGAACCTATTAATAATTTGGTCCAACTTCTAAATCACCTGGTATGGTCCGATGTACACTTGTGTTCCCTGATGGATATTTTACAGAGCAAAATGGGACAGTCGCCCTGGATTGGCCCCTTTCTAATCAGGCGATATTTCTTTCGGCGGCGGGGTCCATATTTTCTATCCTTAGGACTGGGCTGAATTGCACCAAGATCTGCCCTAATGAGAATGTCATGAATAACATAGAAAGTTCCAACTAATAACCTATGAACAAACATTAACTTCATTTGACCAATTTGTTCCAGACGACTTTGAAAAACATGGTGGGAAAAGGAGAAATTGCTCTTAACGAGCAATTTATCCTTTTCCCACAATGTTTTCTGCCCTTTCAGGGGATCATTTTTAAATTTCCTCACATTTTGAAATGCTGTCTGCAAACTCTCTAAATTTGGGACAGTCGACAATTTTGCGTTTTGTAAAGGTTTAAGGAATCCTCCCGGGATCAGCCACTAATGATCTAAAGGTAAGGATTAGCCCCGGATTAACATAAAGGAAGGTTTCGCTCCGGATTCGGATCAACCAATAAGGGAAGTTTTGTCATATGCAAACCAGTAAGGACAGTTTTACCTTATATCCACCTGTCAAATTTTCTTTGTTCCTAATAACCCCACAAGGAAAGGTTTAACCAGGACATGATCTATAACTTGTTGATGCGATTTGCACAGGATCAACCACTAAACAAAAGGTTTCCCGGGTCAACGAGTAAAGATCAATCCGTAATGACATTTTCTTCCCGGATCGACTTATATGGAAAGTTTAGTACCGGATTCATCAGTAATTTAAGTTTTGCACCAACTCAACCTATTAGGAAATATTCATTCGGATTACTTTAGAATTGAATTTCGCTCTGGATAACCACTTCAATTATAAAACAAATTAACCCTTTACCAAACAATACATGTTTGACTGTTCCAAAATTAGAGAGTCTGCAGACAACATTTCAAAATGTGCTGAAATTGAAAAATGATCTTTCGATAGGGCAGAAAAACAGTGTGGGAAAAAGAGAAATTTCTCGTTGAGAGCGATTTCTCCTGTTCTCACAATATTTTCCAGAGTCGTCTGCATAAAACTAGTCAAATGCTGTTACTGTTTGGTAAAGGGTTAAACAATTATGCATTCATTCTTTTCACGCGCTGACTGGTGTGTCAATTCTAAGGTACACACATAAGTTACATATAAGCCACCTACACTTACACTTGTTCTCGGGGAGCACAATGGTCCAGGGGTAGAGGGTCGGCATCGGGACACAAGGGTTTCGGGTTCGAATCCTGTGAAAAGCGGGATCTGCCTTGCAGCATTCCAATAATCCCCATTCGGCGCGTGTACTGGTTATCTATCCAGGAAGCAGAATCGAGAGTGATTTATCTACGTTGAATGAACTTGTTTCAAAAGCGATGTAAAATAAATCAGTTTAAACTATCAAACTTACACACTCTTATCTTTAACGAAAGATCTACAAGCATGTCAACTCACAGCTGATTTAGGACTTGTCTCAAAACGATTCGTTACTTTGCGTCTATGTTTACAAAATTGTTGTTATCATCTAATCTCAAATGTAACATTTTTTTTTGTGAGTGAGAAATATACATGCGTTTTAAAGACGGATAACCTACATATTTCTTAGGTAAGACGCATGTTCCGTTCAT
The DNA here is from genome assembly GCA_947846245.1 of Cerastoderma edule. NCBI lineage: Eukaryota > Metazoa > Mollusca > Bivalvia > Cardiida > Cardiidae > Cerastoderma > Cerastoderma edule. The sequence goes on along the minus strand of OX401406.1, from coordinate 15,802,491 downwards.
GTCTTAGTGAATGGTTTTCTAAGATACTCTCTTCCTCTAAACATTAACGTCTAAATCTAGAACTATAGTACGAACCTCTGTGAAACAGAACCCTGGGTACTCTTTTACTAAACAACTTAAGGAAAATATTTGCGTAAGTCATAACTGATACACAAGGATAGTATCTTAAATGAAATTACAGTATTACAATGTGACAGTCATTGAAAGCGTCTCGGAGAGACGCTTCCAATGACGGGTTACTTTGCAATATTGCTTCATCCAATATTGAAATAAGAGTTGTTGTGTTAGAATAATGCAAAACTGTTAAGCGTAAACTGTTTGGTAAAACGTTTCCCTGGATCTTTTAGCTAAGGAAGACATGTTAAGCTAAACATTCTCTTTCGAAAAATTGAATTCCAGTAATGACAAGGAAGGAGATGTTTCCTTTTTCATATACATTCTCTATATCTGTTTTTTGGTTTTTTCAGTGTACAGTTTTCGGTCGTTAAAACATCTCAACACATGGCCGAAAGACGCGAGACCTGTCATGAGGGACATTGGCTGGATATTCGAAGGTGTGTTGATTTTAATTTACGCCATTTATAAACAACTTTTAAGTCGTTTCCTGGCAACAATTCACGAATTTATTGACCCTTTATTCACCTAAACTAGAAAAAGGTGGTTTTATTTTATTAAACATTTGAACGCTAGGTGACTGAAATAATTTCAGAACAATATCTGGTATTCACGAGTCTGGCAAAGGCGACATAATCGTTTTTCGACGAGGCGAAGTTACTTGCTTTTTATTGATATACATAACTCTGCTACTACTATCGACATCCTCTTAACCATATCAACCACACCCGTTCAAAACATAATTTCAGTTAAAGCCGTTATCGAACAGTGCACCGTAAACTCAAGCGGACAAGTTTCACTCGTGTGTGCCAGTAACGAGATGATCTACTCGCCGGCGATCGCCGAGTCCGGGTATACGAGAGGGGAGCCCAAGTGTATATGGGGGCGTTACCCGTGTGGAGGATGGTCACCGGAAGTACTAGTGCAGAAAAATAGCTGCTACTGGCGGAACTCGTGTAATGTCACCTGGTCTGGTACCTCGCCCATACTTGCATCCAGGAAACCATCTTGTATTGGGTACCAGGCCTCAACGATTGGGTTTTCTGGTCACAGATGTATAAACAGACGTGAGTACTCTTATCCTTTGAAGCAGAAGGGTTTGTGGCTGAGATTCGTTCGGAATGGCTATATAGCCATTACTACACATACTTAACACATTTTTGTGCATTAATGAGAAGATATTTCAAGGGTAAATTGAAATTCCATTACTTTCCATTTTAAAGGAAAATGCATAGAGCTAGAAGAGTTACCAATTCACCCCGGAATATTTCTGATTTCCTGCAGCCGGCTTTTATAAGGTAACTTGGCAAAGGTGAATTGCTCTTATGGACAACTCCTCTTTGGTAAAACTATTCTGTGTTCATGTTTTACTACCGTTTTAAGTCATATTTCATATTAATACGAACACTTTTCCTCACAAGTACATCTTACCTTAATACATGTACACAAATACTTATTGTTGACTGCAAACCGAGAGGACGCAAACGTCTATGCGTTTTTAAAGTTTACACAATTTGTTTATTGTGTTTAGATTTCAATGCATGTAAAGGCGAGTACTTTCGTTTAACATTGACAGAGATAGCAAAGCAGGACTAACATTTTATTAGAGCCTTGGCTCATCTATGTTTTCTCTAAACTTTCGATTGTCATGATGGTATGAGTTTTATAACAATTATGTTCAGACTAGTAGTGTTTACTGCATGTAAATCATCGTTTGTTATTTATGTATCTTCTAGCTTTCACTTCTTTACCTACACACATTTGAATTAGATCCTTTTAAAACAAAAGAAAATTGAATAAGTTTCTTCTCCAAACAGATGCCGTACACGACCTATGCACAAGAAACTGTACGTCGGAGATCAACGCAAACTGGGGAATCCTTAGAAGTCACCCAAGCTATCCGTGGTACTTTGATCAGGACATATTTCAGTGTAAACGGATAATCAAAGTACGCCATTTCGACAAAATCATATCTAAACAATTTGCAGCAATATCTTTGTGACAGCTGGTGTATAGCGATAATGCCTGGTTCCGAATAGCACCGAAATATCCTTTTTTCTTTTACCTAGAACTTACTTTTCTTTCGCAAGGCATTCTCAAAAACCCAAGGTATCATGAAAAAAAGCATGTCAACCATTTTGTCATTTGTAATACCCGACATTGTTTTTCACCTTAAATATTCAGCTAACGATACAAATAGATTTGTGCCCTCTGCACCACCTATCGCCGTTTATTTTTTTCAAATCGTAATTCTAAAGAAACTTCACATTAAGTAAGCCTTTTATGAACCATCTGTTCTGCTTTTTGCGACTCGGCATGTCGGAAAGACTACTGGTCTCCGAAATCAAATGTGCTAATCAAATCGTGTACAAATTGTTCCATTTTAGATCGGAGATAAACGCGTAATGCACCTGATGGTACAGGACATCAATGTTGATCCTGACGGCAGGGACAAAATCTCGGTGATTCACGTTTTAGGCCAGACTCGGCGAGTTTTGATGGACGCTAAGTCTACAGTAGAGGGCGCGGAGGTCAAAGTGAAAGGCGGGAGCCTGATAGTGAAGTTTACGCCGTTCAAAGAATCAAAGACGGGTCGAGGTTTCATCATGGTTTTTCGAAGTAAGATTTTTAAGTCAAATATTTTGATTTAGAATATGATACTCATTGGCTGTTTCTTTCTGATTTGTGGTCTTTATGAAAAATACTACGCAAAACCCCAAACTGTTCGATACTGATTGGTTCTAGAATTCGTGTTATAAATAAGTCAAAGGCATGTAATGAACACGAATGTGCCTACAATTGTAGGTAGCCATTGTCTTGAGAAGTTAATGACATGGATTCAATTGTAATAAATATCTATCAAAAAAGTAACAAGAATCTTTAGTGATATCGTTTGAGGGTTTCAAAAGATCTGAGATTAGATTTTTCTCTTGGTTCTTTAACTATCTTGTGATGCAGCTATAGACTCAATTATTAACTCATATGAATGTGCAATTAGTCCATACAGATTGTACAAAACATGCAGTAGAGGCAATAAGAAACACACATTGATTACAAGAAATAACAAATAATGATCGTTTTATACTGTATCACAGTTATTATTACAAGAAGGCACACTTAAAATGGTATTTTTTTTTATTTGTCTAAACTGTTGTCTTCTATTTATCATTTTGACAAGTCGCAAAATGTCATAGAAAGGAATAGGTTAGACGTCTAAAGAAATCCTTCATTAAATAACATATGCACGCACCACCTAAAACGTTCGTATTCATTTTGGTTTCAGGGTTTACTGCTAAAGGGTACCATAGCAACCTACAAGTGGTTAATGATAATAATTCGTGGTCTAACATCGTGCAGGACGAAGGCTTTAAGACACGAATCCGATATTCCAACAGAAGGCTGTGTTCAGGCCGCAGGCGATATCGGCAGAAAGGGAAAGCTTGTGCTCCGCGTGTTTGGACAGACTACTTTACAAGGCTCGAATAAAATAAAGATATGCCAACGAGAATTCGAGGGGGACAAAAACAGAAAACGTTGATTTGTCACACACTTACTCTTTAACCCTTTCCCAAACAATAACGACATTTGACCACTTTGCAGACGACTTTAGAAAACATTGAGGGAAAAGGAGAAATTGCTCGTGACGAGCAATTTTTCCTTTTCCTACAATATTTTCTGGCCTATCAGAAGATTATATTCCAATTTTATCACATTTTGAAATGTCGTCTGCAAACTCTTTCAATTTTGGACAGTCGAAAATTTGTTGTATGGAAAAGGGTTAAAGTGACCATCTCAAAGATCTGGATTTTTTTTTTTTTTTTTTGTATTTAACATTACATTAAAACAGGTTATTGGTACACTTTTCAACCCCATCCATAAACTCTGTAAACCAATTAGTTTTAACCATCATTTCCTCCCTGAAATCATCGAAATGGATAAAAGCATCTCCTACGCAGACATTTATTTTCATATGACTGTAGTAGATTTTTCAACGACTATTTATTAACTGAGGTTCAAAGCAAAGAAAGGAAAACATATTGCGTATTTTCATACGTACGAAAACGTCGGTTTTGAGCATCTTGAGAATGAAAACATTGGAAATAGTTACTTATTTAGTGACTTTTGTTTGAATTACCTTTGTAACGTTAGTTACTCGTAGAACACACTATTAAATATTGTCGTTTTAAGATGATGAAAAAAACCCTACATTCAATCAATGTAACTTTTCAGATGTATTTCAAAATCATGCTGCGAAAATAAGTTCTTTTTACTTTTCATTTGAAGTAATGTAACCGCCAAATGTATCACTTTTGACGCTTTAGACAAAAATGCCCTTTACCTTGTAAATCCAACTTTTATTTCAATTCGATATTGCATTTTGCAGTCCTGAAACAAATAAATGATCTTACACGAGTGGTCGTTATGAATTGAATCTTTAAAACGAGTTGTCAAAATAAAGATAACAACAAGGCTTGTAGACTTTATGTCTTTAATATGATGACGACGTATTTTATTTGCACTTGTGTTGTCTTTTGTTTGGACGTTTATCATACGTCGACATCAATGGTCTTCGTGAGAGCGATACCAGACATTGAATACAATAAACAATCGAATGGAACAATAAACATACAAAACAATGGACAAACGACAAAGACACACGAACCGCCCTTAAAGTAAACCTTGTCCTGTGCATGTTACAATGAATGCTGCCGTCTAGACACCCGGAAAAAGTGATGTTACAAAACTGTACAAGACACAAGATTTGAGCGAAGTTTAGCAAACCTGCCTAGTAACAACCCAAACCAATGGCTGGACGAACGCCCAAAGCCCTTGTGGGTCATCTCGGGAGTTCTTTAAAATCATTTTGATTTAAATAGCTAAGTAGATAAACAATTGAAGTGAACCATATATGTTGATATGCAAGTGGCAGACAGAACAAGCCAGTCTCCAGAAGGTATGATGAGAAGTGTATGCAATAATGAGCGCAAGTGATTGGTAAACCTCAGTCAACAAAATCTGATATCAAAGTGTCTTCAAGTATTATTACCAGCCTTCTTTATACAACATTGAATCCTGAAATCACCATGCATTTTAAGAATAAATCTTTTCCATCAAATAACTGGCTTTATGATAATGAATGCACTAACTGTATAGGACAGCTTCCCCACGAAGACCCATCTTTGTCTAATATTTTAGAGAATCACCCAATCAAACCATACAGCTCTTTTTCATCAGTCTGAACAAAAGAGAATAACTTTTTTTTAACGTTTCTGTTAAAACTGGCGAACCAGACTTGTGCTATCCAAGAAGCTTTGGGAATGTTGTTGGCATTTGATCAAATATGCGCAGAGGACAGGTTGGCGACAATATGAAATGGCTCTTCATTGAATGTGATGGGGGATTAATTTAATTATAGAGAAGCTTGTGTTCAATGGTCATTACTTCTCGAGGTGTGATGACAGTTTATGGCATCGGCAACTATACTGACCGCAGATGTTATGTTTTACACAAAGTTGAACCCAATATCAGTATGGATATGTCCTGCCTTTACCCACAGGTAAAAAAATTACAATACACAAGGGGAACAACTTCAAAGAGAACCCAGTTCTGATGCGCCGCACTTATCACCCGGATACATTTTGTATTACTAATAGTCTGAATGTTATATATATCCCGTGTAACCAAATGATTTCTCTATACTGAAACTTTCTTATTCTATTTTTTTTCTACAGTTACAAAAGAAACACTTGAAATGGCTGCTGACTGTATAAACCAGCTTATGTTGGTATATTTAGCATGTTTATCACCGGTCATTACATTTAAAATAATAATGCTAGAGGGAAAGAAAGGGTTAAAACATACTTATTTATCAAACATAGCACAGTTATGTGAAAGAAAAGCTTCTATTCTTTTTTGTTATTTTAATGACTTTCTTTGCATTTGTCAGATGAAGGTTGTTATTTATCTGAATACAAAGTCAAGACAAGTTATTATCGAAGGCGAAAGGTTGACACTTTTTTCATTTACGTCTGGATTTACAATGTCCATTTATACCTGCACCTTGAACTCCTTAAGTGGTTTGGACAGGGACATGTGCCTTTTCTGTTTATCCTTGACCCATTATTTTCGGATATGTCCTCTGTGGTGGGGGCTCTGAAATTTAGTTTAGTTACTTTTTTTTCACAACGTTGGTAGGATAGCAGATTGAACCCTATAAACCAGGAATATATCTGCTTTATTTTTGTTTCATACACCTTTAGAAAACATTGTGACAAAGGAGAAATTGCTAGCGATTCGCGGTTTCTCCTTTTATAACATTTTTTACATCCTCAAAACCTCTTATGGCCAGGTGTGTGAAGTTGGCTAGGGATTTGATATTTGGAATTGGAAATTCAATACTCAAATAGGTTACAAAAACTTGCTGGCTGGGCGATGGGAATTAAGTGGGCACTTATGAAGCAAATAATGGTGGTTACAAGACACTTCTAACAGCTTTCGATTATGGCTTTCTAAATTTCGGCAAGTCGTATGAAGTGTTTACATCGAATCTTAATCTGGCTTGAAATTGGACATTGGGAGTATGACAAAGCTAATATCCAGTTGACAGCGAATAACCAGTCAGCTCTGGATTGGACATTGATGAAAATGACCAAAAAGAATCAACAGGTAGCAAAGAAGTATCATTGGCTCCAAATTGGATATTGTCAGTATGGCAAATCGAATACTTATCTGGAAACGAATAACGAGCCAGCTCTGAAATCGGTATTTGTGAAATTAAATTATTAAACTAAACATTGTAAGCGAATTATCCGCTAGCTCCATGTTAGGTTTTGCCTGTATTACAAGTCGAATACCCAAATGGCAGTGAATTTCCAGCCAGCTCGGAGTTAGGTAACGGTGAATATATACAAATTGAACGAACAGTTGTCAGCGAATTCCAAACTGGCTCGGAAATGGATATTGGATGTATGACAAATCGAATAGCCTGTCTGGCATAATATATCAAGCCAGCTTCGGATTGGATTTTGGTGAGTATAGAAAAACAAGTTACAGTGATTACCCATCTGGCTCGGGATTGGATATTGGTTACATGACAAACCGAATACCCACTTGGCAACGAATAAACAGCAAGCTCGGATTTAGGCTTCGACGAATATGGACAAAGTGACAATGAATTCCCATCTGGCTCGGGATTGTATATCGGACATAAGACAAACTGAATACCATGCTGGTAGCGAAAAACCAGCCAGGTCGGATTGGGTAATTGGAAAGTAAGACACTCATCAAAAACGACGGAAGGTAGCGGATTCAAAGCGGGCTCGAAATTGGATGTATGACTTAAACGAATACCTAGCTAACAGCGAATAACCAGCTAGCTCAGCTTTGGGTATTGGTCGATACGTATAGCTTGAATGGGCATATGGTAGCCGAATTTCTTTCTGACTCTGATTTGGTTGTTTGACGTTTGAAAAATCGGATAGATAGTTGAAGTGAATAACCAGCTAGCTCTTGTTCGGATATTGGCGGATATTGACAAAACAAATGAACAGTTGGTACATATAGAGAATAACCAGCTGGCTCTGAATTGAGTTTATGTGGTATGACAAACTGAATAAGTTATCAAAAACGAACATCTTGCCAGATTTAAGCTAAATCTCGGTTGGGTGTTCATAATTGAGAAAAAAATGACGAATTCCCAAATTCGAATACACAACTGGCATCATACATCCTCTCAGCAGCGAATTGGGTATTCATTTTTTTTAGCATTTAGTTGAATTTTGATGTTTTGTTTTTCTGATCTCTCATACTGATATGCATATTAATTGAAGCTTCTCTAGAATCATTAAGTTTTCGTTAATTAACTATCACAATGAGGCTTTTAATTACCTTGAAAGTAATTAATTAGCCCAAGATGTCTGACAGTGTGTTGGATTGCTGGTTACTTTATGTTGGTAAATTCATGTGTGCATTTGGTTGGTGTATATACTTTCACTGTTTGAAGGTTGAAATAGCAATATTATGTGGAACTAATTAATATGATAAAAGTAATTTTCACATTTTTCACAATTGTTTTTCCATTTTAAAGTAATAAATCAAAACTTATTTAAAGTAAAATGCTGCCGTTTTAAATAATTCATTGTGCGTTTCGTAATATATTTTGATAAAGGAAGGTTATTTATTCTTTAGTCAATAATATTTTAGTCTTTACTATATGGTTCGAAGTGCATCTAATCTGGTATAATTATTTCAGACGATGTATTCTGTTTGATGAGTGGAAATCGTTCAAGTAATTTGATTTGTGGTCGAAATGAAAGGCTTAAATAATATATTCCAAGTATCTATAGATATGAAAGTTAAAGGAAATGTCATTTATGTCATTTATGTCATTTCTTCGCTTGTAGATAACGAATTAAAATCATTTATTTTTCAATGCCTGCCTCCCTGCCTGCCTGCCAGAGTTTTCAGAGGCTACCATTGAATGTTTGAATTTTCTGTGTTGAGACAGTGATCGCAAATACTATTCTAGTCTGTTTGATTGTATTATAAAATATGCACCCTATTACCATGTACTAGTCAGGGCATTAAAAGATCAACACTTCCGGGAAAAAGTGCCAACGATGTAAACACGTTTATTGTTTTGCTGTTCCTAAAATCCTTTATAATTTTCCTCCATCACGATGAGTACCGACTCGGCAACATTCTGTATGGCTGGTAATAGATCTAAATGAAATAAAAGGCGATGAAGTGTTTTTTGCAATCTTTATCAATTACTCCCTACCTGCTATAAAAACTATCAAGAAATGTCCAAATATATAATTTTCCTTAAAAATAGTTTGGGTTAGTAAACTATGGTTCGGGCTAGTAAAAAAAGCCATCTGGTAGCCCGAACCGGCTAATGGTTTCAAGAAATAGAAAAGATTAGACGAATAAAGAGGTCATGTGTTACGTCACTACATAATTATGGAGTTATTACGTATGGTTTGACGTCACACATCTACTTGTTTTACTCTGCATCATTACACTGATATTCTCTTTTGTTTCCTTTTCTACATTTATTTCTAATTTTCAATTGGTTTTAGTTAGTTTTTCATAAGCAACAGCGTGTATTTCAATGAGAAAAAGGTTGGTGTCTTAGAATTGGACAGGTCATCAGGTTCGGCTTCCGATTATTATTATTCTTGCCTTTGGCTCGACAGAAAACATGCCAACAGTATGTCTGATGGAATTTTTTCAGATAAAGGTTAATCTTATACAGTTAATTATTTTTTGATATTATCATTGCTATGTGGCATTTCTGTTAAAAAATATCCCATAGTTGTTTTGTTTTCTTTTTAAATAAATTATGAGATAAAATTATATAAATTGAAAATGAGATTTTAAAAAAAGTCAACCATTTCCTCCCACTCTCAGAATTGAAGCGGACTCCTCTCCTGCTGTTGTAGCCAGGTGTCATCTCCGCCCTTGCTCTTTCTTTTGTGTCTGGCTCTGAAATAAATACATGTGTTCACAGTTAAGTAATACATAATCAAAATATTGGTTGAATATTTATACTTTAAGGCTTATACATCCATTCTATGGTAACAATTATTTCAATATTTTTTCCAGCGATACAATGGTATCCACATTTGATTTGACAATAAATTCATTTAAAACATTTTGTACTCTTATCTGGACTTATTTGCAATCAGTCAACATCAGTTTTACATTTATTTTTGGTTTCGTTCCTTAACATCCATGGCAGACTTGTGTGGTCTTTAAAGTGCCTTTGCGATTATCACAACTTATCAGGGTATCAAGACGCTGCAACAAGTTGGTTAAAAATTCATCAGCGTCATGTGGCATTCCAACCTGTAAGAAGCGAATCAGTCAATTAAGTAATTGGTATTTTTGAAATTTTTATGATATGATAGTTTTATGATTACGCTAAGCACGGTCTATTATCTCATATGTGCACACAAAGGACACGGTGCATTACTAAACAGGTTTAAATTTCACTTTCGATGCAAGTAATGACATTCCCTCAACAAAAGCATCGAAACATGTAGTATGGCAAAGTGCAATACAATGTACATTTATTTAGCAGATATTAATTCCACTGATTTGCAAACCCTTGAAAGTTTCTCTAGATATATCAAGCCGACTCTTTAGAGCAAGAATACATTTCTTTGGTACTGGTTTATAATCTGAAACATTTTGCACCTGGCTAGTTGCCTTTTCATCACTTTTGCTGAATGTAGTGAACTTTAAAAAAAATCGTAATATACAACCTTGGCAAATTCTTTTTCTTAACAGCTTTCTCGTTTTGGGTTATTGATTCAATTTTTGTAATCATTTACACTGACATCTTGTTCTCTTTCTGCAACCAAGTTTTCGGTATTCATAAATGGTGGCTGTTTTTATTTCTTTAAATGACATCTTGGACTTTCTTAACAAGTGATATGCAATCTGTCTTGAATCTGAAACCACTTTTGATAGCCATATCCATTACTTTGTCTGCTTTTGAATTTGTGTATTCTGTCCGAAAATTATCCCCACAATGCCTATTATGTCGATAGGAATATTCAGATCTTACTCTTGCAACTTTCTCAAAGTTTTGGGCATCAATAACATTTTCTTTAAACCTATGCAATTGTATGTCCTTATAATTTGGAAAAGCTCGTATGTGCAATTGTTCAGGATATCTCGCCCTCGAAAAAGCAACAGGAAAAAAATCCGGGCACATTAAACCAACCCTTTATGTCAACCTCTGCCAGGAGAATGATTGACCCTTGCCATTTGAAGCTTGTTGCATCTTTTCCTTCACGTGAAAAGGGAACTCTTGTTTAGGCTATCTTTGACTTTGTTTTGAACATAATCTTCACACCCTATAGGGTTTAAAAATATATGGCCCAGAGAAGTGAGGTGTGTCAGTAACCATGCAATCCGGCATAGAAGGGGGTTCTTTGGAAGTTGAAATGTACAACGATTACGTTTTCCTAAATGCAATTGACTCATATTTTCCTTAATATAAGGAACGTCATCAATTGATAGAAGTATAGTTTGTAGGAATCTGGTGTTCATTTCCGCGTGTGTCAATCGGCAAGACTGTAACACTGTATCTAACTGATGTTGACTGTAGATATTCTTGAGTCAACTTCACCACAATATCGTCATTGCAATTTGGACCAACAAATAAATGTATGAAACCATAGTAGAGGCCAATGCCTGGGGCGACATTTATCAAAAGCAAAGGAATTCCCTTGTTTGCATGCTTCAAATTCCCTGGAAGACATTGCCTAAATACTCTTTTCCTTTATTGACGGTAATTGCATACAGTCTATTCTCATGATGGAATTTTCAGACATCTTATTGTGTCTCAAAAGAGCTTTTGCCTTGTCAGTTTCCACACTTAATCTATTCATAATGTCTTTTGAGTGGAAATTATACTTTTTATTTGTGTTCACTTCTATGTCCGTTGTACAATGTTTCCTAAGGAACTCCATTACTTTCTCTCTGCATTTTTTGCCATATCAGAGAAAAAAAAAGATCGGATTTTGGCGTCAGTTTGAGATTTCTTAAACAAGATTTGTATGACGTACTGCTATGAACTTTCTTTTTTCAAACTGGGACCGCATACAACAATCGGGCACAAATAAAAAGATCTTTTCATCGGTGTGGTTTTCGAACGATTTCATATGATCATATGATGAACTGGAATTGTTCACATTGTAGTACGGTTTTTTTTCGTCGTGCGTGAATTAATCCGTCTGAAAATTCAAATGGAACCTTTCTACAAATTCTGAATGGAGCACCCAATTCAGCTGATTCTCTTTTCTCTTACACGTACCAAAACTGTCATTTATTGTTTCCTGTCTTAGCTGGGTTATGAGAAGCAATCTGTTTTTCCCGTCTTTTTCATTATTACAACTCAAGAAGTATGAAATACATATCAAAATGCATACAAAAACTTTTTAAGTATGAAAAAATATCATGTAGTCAACATGCATCAATCAATGGACTGTTTCCTGATTTTGAAGATTACTAAGTACAATAATTCACTAATGGATCATGATATAAAAAAAGGCAATATTTGATCGTAACTGTTTATATTTATTTGACAATACTACTGAATCATATATGTACTTGATATGTTTGTCTTACATTACAACTCTAGTAAAATGGGATGAGTAAATATTATATTATACAGTCTATGGTATATCTGAGTGGCAACCTTTAATTTTTTTCGGTTGCTCCACCTGTTGATGCCTTTTAAGTCTTTGTTTCGGAAATTCCTCCAAAGTCTCAATTTGGAATTCAGGCATTATCTAGTTATAGTTTTCCAATTCAACAGGTTAAGGTGAAGTCTAGATGGTCCTTCAGGTATTATTACTGTTACGAGGCATTCAACATTTTTGTTACAATCTTTAGCATCCAAAATCATGACGAGTTGTGGTTAATTTTTTTTAAATTACTTTCATTTCAATTCATTGGTCCTGATAAAATAATTTTGTTTCTTAATGATGAAGAGTTTCCTTCATTTCTTAATATTTGACAATTTTGTGTTTAAATGAGGGTTTATTAAAAAGAACAAAAACTGAATTACAATAAATTTGTAAGCCAAGCAGATTAATAAAGGCTCTGTGATTAAGGGGAATGTTTTTTTTTTTTAAGTGATAAAATATCAAATCTTTAATAGCAGTATTTTTCCCTAAAATTACCAGTCGCATACAAGCTATTCTTAAAATCCTAGTAGGATGCTCCATGGATTTGGCATAGGTTGTCCCATTTCTATGTGAGGGCACTTGAGGTCTAGTAAAATGAAAATATAAATATATCTTCTTTGTTTGTTGTACGTGTTCTCCTTCAAAGGCCAGTTAAACTAGACATAGTATATTACATTTACAGTAAGTTAATTTATATTCATATCACAGCTGATGCAATATTGGTGAAAACTTGATCTCTTTAATTAAATACAAGTGGCTGATAAAGATAACGTGCACTTTGAGTTATATGAGGCTGAAACCGTTTTTGTTATTGCTTTATCTCAGTATGGGTAAAGGATGAGGGTGAGTGGTAACAAGTCTCGTCCTAAATTCAACATGGGAGGGGGTTTACTTTGGCCTCTCCCCATATATTTGAGTCCTTTCTTTCTTCCAATAAGTCAAACCCCGTAAGGGGACCTATACTTTATGTGTGTCACCAAAGAGATAAAAGTTGACTCGAAAATTTCTGGGAAAAAAAACTCACTTTTTGCCAAATTTGACTGAAAATTCATCATAGGTTTTTGGGAAAACGTTGAACGCATTGATAATTTTTTGAGTTGAATCGGACAAAAAAAATCTTGACTTGAAATATCTCAAATATTCGGCATGTCAGAGACTTTATAAATGGATAGTACATATGATTTGTGATCGTTTTCTGAATAAAATTGCTTTCTTGACGTCAATCTATGCTTAGTATAGGCATGGAAGGTAAAATTCCTGTCCTTAGCTAGGGAAAATAATAAGAAAAGTTCTCACTTAAGTGAAAACTTACGATGGCTAGGAAAAACAGCCCCTGGTCTGTCTTTAAAACCTCTTACAAATGTGCTTTTGCCTTTGATTTCCATATCAACATGCACAAACTTTCATCAGAGATTCGGAGCTGATATAGGACATTGTTTAAATACTAACATTTCCTTACCTTATTGTACCATTTGCTGATGTCCAGTTCGTATTCTTGACGAATCTTCATACAGTCCTAGTACTTCGTTCCATTATTTAGTGATACCGAAAGTAAAAAGGTTTGCGATTTTACTCATTTCTACCCGAAGTGGATGATGAATGTGTTCCTTTGGTATACTTCCCAACCACTCGAATCTTACGAATACCAAACTTGGAAGAATCGACATAGTACATGGCATTGCATTGCGATAAAAAGCTTTATGATAGGCTAAGTATTGTACTGGTGAATTCCATGAAACGACAATTTAAATGAATAAGTGTTGACATTGTGTTAAATCCCCTTAAAGTAAAAAGAAATATAATACCTGAATATTTTATTCATAATATTAGTTCCATATTTTGATCTTTTTGTATGAAGTTCTTTCAAATGAAACGTGTCACATGATCAATGTTTTTGCAGGGTGGAAATATTCAATGTCTGAGATTCAGCTGTAAAGGAAAAACATTTCTTACTTGATTAGTATATACTTTGTTAAAGAAGGTTAGCTTTAACCCTGTCACTTAACAGGAAACAATTACAGACATAACATTTGAGTTTTTCAGCTTTCTAGCTAGATCTAGATCAGTAACCCCCCCCCCAATTTCTTTACTCATTTGGTCAGTTGGGGCACCTGAAAAAACTGCTTTTCCTGAGCACTCTTACTGGAGTATAGAATTGAAGGTGCATCCAGTGGCCATATACATCACATTGCCCCCATTTTCACTAAAATTATTGATGTGCAGTTTTTTCAGCTCTGCTGGTGATAGAAGCTTGCTGCAAACCCATTGTCGTCAGTATCACTGGACTCGAACTCGGCCAACATGACTGTGGTGCTGCGGGAGTGTCTTAATGTGGATGGCTGAGGTGTTTGAGCTGATCGCTCTTTCTTGCATGTAGGCTTCTTGGCTGTTTCGGTGTTGCCTCTTTTCGCTCCTTTTCTTAAAGCTCAGGATGCTGATGTTTTCCGCTCCCTCTGAATTTGTCATCCCACATTGTCCCTTGAATGGTTCCGCAGTGTATGTATGCCTTCCATTAGAGGTACATCCTTCGTGCGTGTTGAGTGACACTCTATGCTTTAGTGACTTCACCGCACACAATCTTGGGTGGTGAATGTTCTGTTGAAAACCTTACTCATCGATGTTCCAGATACGTTCCGGTACATTCATCAACTCGTGCTGCTGCAAAAAAAAAATCCTGAAGCTCAGAGAAGTATCTATCCATCGTTTTCTTGGACGTTGTTCATGCAGGTGGAAGACCAAACTTCTGAGGCTTAACTACTTTCATTTCATCCAGCCGGTCCATGAAGCGGTAAAACCAGTTAGCACTTAATTCTCCTTTTGACTTGACATCCTTGCCAATGGACTTAGCGTACTCGGAGACCATTGCTCGCATATCAACCATCGAGTTTCCATACCCAATGCTGGCCATAAAGATATGTTAAACAAGCGCTCTTTCCTTCTCTACAGTAAACATAATAGGGGCACAAGGTTTGCAGTCTAGTTCAACCTTGTGATGCACCCTGTCCCCCAGAGTCTGCTCAGGCACTCCACACATGCGTGATATCCCATAGA